>JAVQJD010035482.1:0-26059 GCA_036023655.1 Nannoperca australis
GTATGTATGTATGTATGTATGTATGTATGTATGTATGTATGTATGTATGTATGTATGTATGTATGTATGTATGTATGTATGTATGTATGGTTTAGTGTCCGACACAGTTCACCTATGTGTGGAGAAATAAGTTCAAAGGTTGGAAATTTATTCTGCACTCCTTTCAATAATGGATTTGTGATAAACCATAACTATACACTGCCAAATTGACACATTACCCTTACAGAGTTAAACTCAAACTGATGCAGCAGTCAGACTCCCAGAGTCTTTGCATCTGTGTCCCATAACTGATGAGCACAGCAGATGAGTGTAAAATGTTTACAACTGACCAACCATCACAGTGGCATACAGTAGCTGCTGATTGTGTCTAAAAATAAAATTTTATTTCAATCTATTTCTCAGATTTCACATATTTTAAGCCGTTTTCCACAATTGTCCTGATTATCTTCTATGTTTTGTTTTTCTTTTCCCAGAAGCTGCCCCGTGAGTAGCAAGTGATGACACACATAACACTGAGGGAAGGCATGTATTGTGTCCTACTTTTGCACCTGTGTGTGTGCGCGCTTCATGCTGGATGATGTGCTTCGTCAGCAAAAGCCCCCACACACAATGTTCTGAAATCCCCATGAGATGTCACATGTGAATGTCTGTGTGTGAGTGTATAGTATGTTTGTATCTTTTTGTGTACGTGCCTGCTTGTGTGTGTGTGTGTGTGTGTGTGTGTGCATGTCAAACATTTTGTATAGTGATGCATTGTGCATCAACACCCAGGTAAGAGCTACTTGACCTAACACTGATGCAAATATAATTTCTAAGATACGCATGATGTTCACACTGCAGAGAGCCGCGGGTTACAAGGGATACATAGTGCACAAAACAAGCACATACACACACGCATACATACATGGCACAGTTTGTGCGCAGTAAGTGTCCAAACATGTGCATGAAAAACACACGCAAAAAAAAAAAAAATCTGCTGGATTTAAAATTCATTGAACACTGCTGAGTTATTGTTTTGACACACTCAAACAAATATTCCTGAAGAAAACAGTGTGATCGAACAAAAACAGACTTGTACACAACGCAGGGCTCTTTTCTAACATGCAAACGCAAAGACCTGTTTGAGGGGGTAGGTCATGTGTGCAAAGTCAACTAAACAACATCCAAAGACACGGTGTTTTTGGTAATATAGGGGTCCACTGTGCACAAGATGATGGGGCAAACTGGAAAAGAAATCGGAGTTAGTCATGTTGCACATTTTAATTTTGCAACACAATGCCACATATCTCTGTTATAACCAACAAGTCTGTTGTGGACTTGCTGATGTCAACCCTTACCACATTTGCTGGTTGGAAAAGTCTTTAATTCAAAGTGTTTAATATGTTATTTGCTATAATTCTGCAGTTGTTGGACATATTTAGTTTAACACAACTACACTAACTCATCATTGGCAACGTCATTAATATAGGAAACGTACAGGTCTCAAACGAGTGTTCTCTGTGTACTGTAGGTCACAACAGTACAGTACATACGTATACTTGGTCTTGTCTGGTGCTCTGCCCGGAGCCCCATGATGGAAGTTGACAGGGCAGCATCAGGGATGTCAGCCCTCCTTATGACTTTAAGGTCCTCATCTCCTGCCCCTGGGACTGTGCTATTCCCACTGACATGGACCGAACCATTTGTGGCAGCTGTAGGGGAGTTGTTTTCAGTGAGATTGGACTCTGCTGTAGAGCAAATCAGACTTGTTTGTGGCCTCATATTCCTGTTAAAACTGTATGGTAAGCAAAACCAGAGAAGAACAGACTTATTGTGCAACTAAGGAAAAAAAGTTGAACATCTTCCTTGTTGGGGCTAGAGTTTGTTTCTCAAACGGTTTCAAAGTTTGCCACCCCTTGGAGGGTCAGGTACTTTAATAAGCTTCTCCAGGTGTTAGAACTAGGCTGGAAGGACTGACATATGCAGAAAATCAGTTTTAAAAAAAGGCCAGAGTGAGGAGGTAAGGTTTCCTAAAAGTAGCAGTGTGGTTTGATAGGACACCCCACAGAAACATATTCTTGGACAATTCTCACTTGTACTCCGTTTGGTTTCTATTGTTCCTTTTATCCCACAGGCCTTTTCAATATGGAGCCACAACAAGATGGCTGTGCCCCCCAGTACGGTGGTTCTCAACCTTTTTAACACAATATATTGCTGTTAGCTTTCATATACATGCATCAAGTGGATTAGTGGATGAGTCCTCCAAATTGATAGACAAAATAAAATAGTTTGTACATGCTCTTTCAAACAAGGCATCACTTTCCTGTGTCTTCCAAAGCTGATAAATACATTTGTTTTATAAGTCGAAAATACTATGTTTAGGATTTGGTTACGTTGAGGCACAAAAGTGATCATGTTTGCATTAGAGTAGGTAGGTTGGTTAGGTTAGGGTTATTTTGGGTTAGGTTTCTTGCCCCAACCCGACCTCCTACCTACACAGACCAGAGAACTGAATACAGCATCGGAAGAGGGGCCCCGGTCATTCCTATGAAAGTTGCTCAGTGGTGCATGAAGCCAAAAAAGTTCAACTCCCCGGGTATAAAATTACCCAGATCTTCCACATTGTGCATTCCACAGACACAAGTGTACTAGCGTTTCTTTTTACCCTGCCTCCCAACTGTTCATCTCGCTCACATGAATAACGGTGACTCTGCCTTTTAGGACATAATGATTTAATTAAGTGTTCGTTCTGTATAGTACCTAAAAGAAATGCTTCGAGTTTTTTCACCATAAAATCCCTATGTGCCAACAGAGAACACATAATAAATGCTTTGTGAAGAGACAGCTCTGGGAAATTACAACAACACACTATAATTAAATATTTCCATACTTCCAGCCTTAACTGAGACCCACAGGTCAAAGGGCAGAATGACAAAGAAAGAATGAACGCATCATTAGTCAATCATAACCACTAAAATCCATATAATTAGCATTTCAATTTCACCCCTGGCACCGCATTGACCTCACTCTGTCATAGCCCGTTCACTTCCAGCGATCTCTCTGCTCAGGACTGAATCAAGAAAACAACAGGCAGCTTACATGTTAAAGGTTGTGTTTATTATTTTACAATTTATTTATTATGTATTGTATAGGATCCAAAGTATTTTCAGGCATACAGGACATAATTCACGTCATAATTAAGGTCTATTTTGGGATTAGTTGTACTGTATGCCTCCTAATATCTTGTACAAATACTATTAAACATACATCATTCTGCAGAATTTTAAAAAATACCATTGTGGGAACTATGTTAAAATGTGAATATTTATACTACACGCATCAGCATATTGCTACAATACAGGTATTGGAGCATCATATAATCTCGGTGAGAGCTCATGTGTGTCACCGGGACTGGAGCTGTGGAGTCATTTAATATGAGCAGGGTGTCCTGGGTAATAAGACTGAAATGTACACTCGCACTTGATGATACCAACTGAGTGTCATACATTACTCCTGGGGATTCATTTCTGTATCATTTAGGTGGCCATAAACAGTACAGTGATGAGTCTTGGCCCTGAGGTCACCCTCATGTTAATCATTAACCATACCACGAACATACGTTTATGTGCTGGGGTCTCCAACGAGACTCACTCATCCCCTCCTCCATCTCCCTACAGTAGCGGCAGAGTTGTGGGTTTGCAGAGGAAGCACACTTGAGCTTAAAATGGATATTAATGTGATTTTAATGACAAATCACTGAGCTTTATAATTGCATTTTTTTGGCCTTAATTGTTTTGCTTTGTTAATAAATCTAATCATCTCACTCTCTTCATTTTACTGCCACCACAAGGCAATTACAACGCTTTCCTGTGAAAATACATCAAACACAAGCAGTAGATAATATATCAGGAGATAAAGTTGATAAAGGGTTTGTGATTTGTAACTTACACTTACTGTATGTTGTAGCTCTGCACAAAAATCTGGGTAAGCTCTCTTACAAACATGATGGTGGGGGAAAACTGGGTTGATTTACTCTTCAGCAGTGGCAAATGAGCAGAGGAACAATTCTCCATGAAACACCCCCACTCAAGTTTGCATGAAAGCCAGAATTTCCATTATCCACCAGCTGAGTGAGCACAGAGGTGTGTCACAGTGGAAAGACGCCAGACCCTCTGCCGCTGCCACCTTCCCTCAGAGTATCACCAAACATACCCGTGAAAATACAACCAACATCTCCTCCAGACCAGGAGGGGCTTATGTAACAGAGTGCTGATTAATTACTACAGTACATGACTCTACTTATCCAATTTATGAGTTCATCTCTAGTTGAGCTCATAATTAAGACTTTTAGCCTTCTAAAATTGTGCCAAATGCAATCATCATAATCATCACAGATACACCCTCACTCTCTCAGAAACTCTGTTAAGTATAAGGAGCAGGATCTATATGTGGTATCTGGTTAGTTATAGTGACACTTTGACAAAATACCACCCCACGTGAGCAAATCAACACACAGCTGACTGCTATAATCCCCCCCCCCACAGGTCACCAGTGGGTCGTAATCCCGAGTATATCCATTTAGTGGCTGTCTGTTCTCAGAGGAGCATTAGATTACAGCTAGACTGGAGACAGCTGGTGAAGACAGGACAGGTCACAGTGTCATGACCTTCAATTTATCACTACCACAATCAATAGTGTCCACTCCCAGTACGGAGGACAGTCTTACACTAGATCTGTAGTCAAAAGATAAAGAAATCTGCTATAATTAAACCACACTACATGTTGTAACTTGGATAGCTAGATGTTGTGTGTCCTTAACATCATTACCTATTATTTAAAAATTATTCAAATCCAACTGAATTACTTCAGCAGACCCAGTTCAAAAGTAAAACTAATCAGTGTGGCCACACTGGTAGTGGTGACAGTGCAGATTGTATGTCCTGCCATGTAATGGCATGCCCACAGAAACTTAGTGGCAATCAAAAATAGCACATTGCTGTTACAGTGTCAACTCCACAGTATGTTAACTTAATGACAACTAATGTCATGAAACTATGGGCAGATGACACCACTACAGCAAAGCTTCATGGAGACTTGGAGTTAATTTTAGTTAAGTATTAATTTGGAACAACTTGTTTGACCATTATGAACAAAAAGACGGCTTACCCCACTTAACAACTTATCCTTCTGATGAAACAACTATTTTCCACAAAAAGAGCACATTAAAAGGGAAACTACACTGCCTGTCAAATCGCTGTCCACTGAGTGTTGATGGTATATTGAGTCACTTGAAGAAATACATCCCTCAGTGCATTCTATATTGACAGAGAAAGCCCTTTTTTTCTTGCTGCAAAATTGACTGTTCCTCCGTCACCACTGACGTAGATGGAGGCCCAGAAGACCTACAGGTTGTTTCAGTTTGGATTTCTATTCCCAGTCTGTGGGGAGCCAGGGGGCGTGTTGCCGCTCAAAAACAAAACGTGTTCTCTTAGCTTGTAAACTAGCTATGTTTCCAACAGCAAACATGTCCTAAAATATGAGTGCAGAAGATTTTATGGGGATGAGGATACATTTACAGGGGTGTTTCAGCTAACTTGGATATTCAGCCGTATTTATTCTAGTAGACAGATGAAGAAATGCAGAGGAGAGAGGAGGCTCCTGCTGCGTTAGCCGTGGAAAAGGATATGGTCGGCGGGGACCATCCTGATCCTGAGCTGGTGGTGCTTTTGCTCGAATTGACCCAAAATGGCAACAGAAACGTAATCATTCTGCTGCAATCAATGTCGGAGTGGGCCCTTTTTGTTGGATGCTCTTGCCGACACCAACTCCCAGGAGTCCGTGTGTGAGTTACTGTGCATGAAAGTTTACTCACTTGGACAGAGGTGTGCTGGAGACCTTCTTCATGATCAAAAAGATAAATTGGACAAGACAACCAAGACCAGCAGGGCCGAGAGGGCAGTGTAAAAAAAGAATTGGTCAAACTGCAGGAATTCGTTGCCTTAGCAACGTTGTGTAACTTTGATTAGCAGCAGATAACTTGGTCAGAGGGGTTAGAAGCACTCACTGAGGAATGTATTTCTTCAAGTGACTTGAAGTTCACAGATAATCTGGATTGTTTATAACCTGTAAGGAATAAGCAATTACCTTGGTGAGAACAACTATCAGTTGAATTAAAAAAAATTGTAAATGTCCTTTAAATGTATATTATGTAGCCCAAATTTACTGAAGTAAATTAGTTTCATTACAAATTCGAATTTAGCTCAAATTTGTAGGAACAATAATGGCATCTCTTACACTTACATACCATTACTTCTTTTTTAATCCCTAAATTGGTCACCATGGTAATATCTGTGCATAATGCTATGAGCTTTTAGCACCAAATGTCTGGACTGAAATTGAAACGGCAAAGGACCTCATAAGTGAGAGCACAGTGCCTTGCACTCAGGCCCTTTACAATTTGCCTGTGAGCAGAGAGCAACAACAGTGCTGTGTTTTTACTAAGAGTTTAACCTGTCCTCCTGCGTGTGTGTGTGTGTGTGTGTACATTTCCTCCCAATGCGGCTCAGGTCATTGCTGCATCCATCCAGGGTTACTGCTGTAAATAGGAATGCATTCCAAGGGAGCGATTTAAAAGAGGAAATCAAATCTTTGTTTTTCTGTGCATCTCTGTGTAGTAAATCTCAGGATAGAAAACCGCTTACACTGCAGGTAAGAGAAAAGCCACCAAACCCACTTCCATTGTATGTTCAGCCATTGAAATAATGCGATTGAAAATGTTAAATCCTAAAATGAATGTGCCTGAAATTCTACACAGTGCTTTTACAGGAGAATTTCTGACAGCAAATTTGTAAAAGCAAAACTGTTTTTTAAATCAGTCTATTGTACCTACATGCGTGACATAGTAAGGTTGTTCTCAAACTTGCACCAAGTAATAAGCACATACTCCTACACTACCTGCACCACAATTAGCTATTTGTTGCACAGAGCAGCATTCCTGGCTGCTAGAGAGTCTCCAGATATGGACACTTGATAGTGAAGTGGTAACAACAAGAGAAAACCGTCATCTCAGTAATAGCATTGCTATGGAAACAGTACGGAGGCGTTATGTGTGTGGGAAAATGCAGCAATAAAATAACACCAGGCAAGTATAAGGATGCCAGATGGCAACAAGGCAGCATCTGGAAGAACAAAGGATACACGTACACTTACCTTGTTACCTTGGAGAATAAAGTGTATACGGTAAGTGGTGTAATGAAACAAGATTTTAAAGACACTTTGATTTGCCATAACATGACGGCATCCCCTCTTCAAAAGGGATATTTTATAGAGAACACTTCGTTTAGTGTTACGTCCACTCTTAAAACCGTTTTTTTGTTTTTACACAATAAGTGAACTATTCACGGAACACATGTTGGTTTTGCAGAACAAGACTGAAAAGGAAGAGGACTGCAACAGGACAAGCATATTTTTTTTATGGTTTTTACCTGTTAAATATCTTTAACAATAGGTAGCACATGTCTCCCTTTGTTTTAAGGGAAAGTTGAACTTTGACTAGAGGAGGACGAGAGCAGCAAAAAGCAACAGTTTTTTTTTTATATATAGTGTTTATAACACACACACACACACACACACACACACACCTTGTCTGTGTTGCAGGGGAAACAGTTTAAGTGAATGTATTGTACTGAATGAGTAAGGTGCCTGTGTGTTTGTGTGTGTGCATATTTTAGACAATGCGGTAACTAAGAGATTTTGAGAATGTCTGACATTTCAATTATTTTAGGCAACAAATGGCAAATCAAAGCACCAAAACACATGCTGCAACACAAGTCATCGTGTGTTTTTGAAGTCATTTGAGTTTGGTCCGTTTAGGAGCATTTTTGTAAAGACACAAATATACACACACACAAAAAATAAAAGGTCAAAGCAATGGTTATGTACTGTACTAAAGATCTGGCTGTAACAGTACTTCACATGGGCTCTAAAGGTCTCACGACCTTTCGCCTCAGCACACTAAAAGTGACATACCTGGAGTTTCAGTACAATCCATTATTTCTATAGTACATATTGTAAGGTTTTGAAAACCCTGTAATACGCTCAATGTGGATGTTAATCAATCATTTCTACAATATCAAATGGCAACTACAGTTAAAGAATGGTTCAAATTTGGCCAAAAAAAACAACATTAGTTGATAGTAGTCCAAGACAGGGTGCAATCTCCAGTCTCCACACCCATTCACCACTAAGGCATCTATACCCTCAAATGATGCCTACCTACATGAACAGATCATGATCAGAAACTGAACCATAGAATACCTACTAAAACCTGATGTACCATAAATACATTTGAAAAAACTTCGTTTTTTCACGACCAATTAGACCGAATCAGAACTGTCAGGTCTTAGACCTGCAGCAAGAGCAGGAGGCCCTAGCCAAATCCCATTAGACTGAATATAACTTGACCCAACTTGGCCGGACTGGGTCAGAAATCAAGTCTCAGATAATAAGAATCAAAGGACCAACATAATTGGCATTCATTGTTGGATTTGGACATCATGCTGCAGTATTGTCCAATATGGCATAATTCCTAGGGAGACTGGGCTGCTCTGTCATGTTGCTCTTTCTAAATTAAAACAACTGCACAGTGGAGTCATGGTACTAAAACCACTGGAAAAAAAAGACTAATTGTACAGTAAATTGCAGCGAAGGAGCTCCACGGACAGAAGCGCTCAAATCTCTAGAGCCTGTTAAAGGGCAAAGCTTGCGTGAACCAGAAAAGTTCATTTGTAGGAAAACGATTTCTCATGCACATGCTCTGTATTGCTCTTAGTTCTGAATAAAAAAAAACTTTTTCCGAGCACTAAACACATGGTGAGTTTGTTGCGTTTGTGCTTGCATGCATTTAGTTGCATGTGCAATCATGTACATGTGCTCTTACATCAGCGTTTCAGTGTCTGTGGGAGGGAGACTGGATAGGTTGCATGTGTTTCATCTACCAGCTCTGGTGAGTTCATCACTTTGTTAATTGGATTATATCAAACACCTGTGTCTACTCTAATGTGCCTCCATTGCAACTTCATGCTCTAATTACTTGATGATTACTGGTTGGTTCACTTTGTTTCATACTTTCACTTTGCATTTGCATCACTTTCTCCTACAAGAGCACACTGCACTTCACAGAAACATTGTGAGCTCGGCTGTGGGTATTGGGAAATCTTGGCTATCGCATATTTATGGATATATTCTATTCATCTTGAAATGTTATTTGACTGGGATAATTAAGGACATTAAAGCCTCTGTGGTAAAACCCACGCAGGTGATTTCAATTAGTAATTGGCTAATTAGACCACTTGAAGACTATGTGGGTGTGTATAGACTGAGCTTGATTGACATCTCCCTCACACTTCTGTTGCATTTCTTAAGGTGAGAAATTATATATTAGTGCCTAGCACACTATATTTTATATATCAGATTTACATTTTGTCATCTAGGGACTATAAAGTAGGGCTGCATGATTAATTGTATTAAAATATCATGCTCACAAGGCAATGTTTCTAAAAAGCTGTAATGATAACCCTCATACAGAAGTGATTTCTTGTCCCATTTTGTAGAGAATGATCACTGCCAAAATTACTTAAACCATAAAAGTGCTGAAATGAAACCACTTGAAGATAATGGGAAGAAGAGCTCTTACATCCTGCCAAATCACTTGGCTCTTCTGATAAGTGCTTTACTGTGGTGTGTTAATCCTCAAGGTGAGACAATGTTACAGGTCTGTGCCTAAAAACAAAGTCCAAACTTAAAAACGAAGACCTAACAATGTTTAATCATAAAGCAACACAAAAATCTGAACATTGGGGGATTCCTTAGGGTGTTTCCACATCCATTATATTACTCCAAGAATTCCAAAACTTTGCAAAAACTTTTTTTAAATATAAAACGGTTGATTGTGCAAGAAATAGAAAAGAACTGTAAATGTTTATATGTGCTTGTGTGTGTGTTTGTATTGATTCATGTGTGCGCGTGTGTGAGCACTTGGGATTCCCCATCACTCGTGTGTGCTGACGGAGAATTCTTGCACAACATCTCAAGCCATTTATCACCTGCACAAAACAACGCATCAAGCGAGATTTATTGACTGTGTCTGCGTGAAGCAGGTAAGATTGTTGCCATCAGTATCTGCTCCTGCAGGGGAGATTAAATCACTTTATATAAAACAATGAAACACCAGAGACAATGCAGCAAGTAAACTACTGTAACATAACATTACAAATGAAATAATGTTCAACTGTTATATTGTAAGGGTATGGGTTACGTTTAGACATTGTTGTGTTTTAGGGCTAACATAAACAACTCGTCATTGAACGCTTTTCAAAGAAGGTAAAGTGTGGACGCGTCTCAAGTGCTCAGAAAGTATTACAGCAGCTAGGAGCTTAAAAACTAAAGGCTGCTGTACCGGATTTTGAACTGCCTGACAGAACCACACAAATACCAGGTCTAGATGACTTGAGAGGTCTGGGTTAAAGCTTTTGAACATGTCAAACACACATTGTGGAGCAGTGAGATTCACAAGAAAGAGAACATAGTGGTAGTGCATACTGGAAGCTAAAGCAGTGATTTGAGGATTTCCTTTCTTAGTCCATGTTCAGACTCTGGCTACAGCATTCAGAATGAACTGCAAATCCCCCCACAAATCCCTCGTCTGAGGAACTATTTTACAGGTTACAAAGCATGTGCTGTCCAGGCCTGGTGTTGATCAGAAACCTCTTATCTATGCAAAATGTTACATGGTCACAAAGCTAATCTTGTAACACTACCAGTATGTATAAAAACTTGGCATTAAATGGGAGACAGCAGTCACTGGCCACAGATCGCTGCATCTTTGCGGCACTGAAACCACTAAAGCACTATAACCGTTTATTTATGGATTTGCTTTTATGCACCTACTTTTACCTACCAGTATATGCACACAGTACTGGAAGAGTATAGTTGTGTTTGCATCACAGCGTTTCCTTACACTTATTTCAGTGTTTAAACAGCAACAAATACTGCAGTCAAGTCCACAAGGTAGGTGTGTGTGTGTGTGTGTGTGTGTGTGTGTGTGTGTGTGTGTGTGTATGTGTGTGTGTGTGTGTGTGTGTGTGTGTGTTCGCGCGCACGTGTGAGTGTACACTAGTTGTTATTATGAGGGCGATCTCTCATATCCCACTCTTTGTCCCCTGTTGTCTCACCTTTCCTCACTAAATAGACCTTGGGGGGGGATTACAGTGTATTACCTTTCTGTACAAAAGATAGCACTGCACCTGAGAACGAACATGCACACGCGCACATGCACACACACACGCACACAAAGAAACTGGCAAAGACTCAAGCGCCACTCTTTTAAATTATAATCTGTGAACACACACACACACACACACACACACAAAGTGCTGATCCGAGGTAAGCATAAACTTTGCCTGCGTCAGTGTATCAGCT
Source organism: Nannoperca australis (assembly GCA_036023655.1). NCBI lineage: Eukaryota > Metazoa > Chordata > Actinopteri > Centrarchiformes > Percichthyidae > Nannoperca > Nannoperca australis. The sequence continues at coordinate 11,458 of JAVQJD010035482.1, forward strand.
TAGTGCTGTAAAGTGGAGATATATTGTGACACTCCAAAACTAAACGTAGATTGAGGGATAAAACTATTGAAAAGACCAAGAGAGTGAAGAAGAAACAAAGATTGAAAGATAGAGAGAAAGAACATTAATAAAATATACATGGCCAAGGACAAATGGCAGGGTTACAACAGTACTACGATTAAAAAAAAAAAGGGAAAAAAAGGTGCTTAGAGAAAGAGAGAAATAAAGATGGGAAGGAAAAGCAGAGCTGGGATGGATATTATATTGCCCCCTCTTGAGCTGTGGTTTGAAAGGTCTCTCTGCAATCCACAGGAGGTGACAGCTCCAACTGATTCCACCATGAGCACTGCAGCACCTCTTAAAGCAATACAGTATTTCACTTTGGCCAAACCTTTTCTCCTTCCTTTGCAAACGCAAAGTATCTCTAAGAAACTCATGAACAATTGACTTTTAGTCAGATGCTCTGATTCACTGCCATCACCGGTGCAAAGGCTTTTGTTTTGGAGCTGGAATCAATAAATGCAATGAGGAAATAGTGCCTCGACAAATATGAGACAGATAAAGCACAGACAGATAAAGATAAGTTAAATAAGATATCTGGATCTGTGGCGCTACAGTTTGTATTTGTGTGGAAATGTAACTTTAGCTTTTCAAAATGAACCCGAGGAAGTGGAAGTGACTGCAAACATTCACTGCTGCTCAGTCTACTGTTGGCAAATGTTTTTTCTCTCAGACACACACTCATACACCCAAAGAAACACAAGAATCCCCATGCTTTCATTTTCATTGTCAAAGTGACAGCAGGTCCACGGCTCCCCCTAGTGGTGACACCACCAACTAGCACATTAAAACTAATTACACTGACACTGTATTTCTCTCTCTTTTGGTCTCTCTGTATCTCCCTAGACTAATTTCTGTAAGTAACCCACTGCACCTCACTCACCCACCTACATGTATCATATAAGTGTGAAACATGTTTTAAAGTGTCTCCAATTTCCCTCTAGGGTTTCTTCACACACCCACGCTATTACCTCTCATGTGCACTGCATCATCGCCACAAATGAGGTATATTTAACTGCTGCTCTTATCTTGAAAGATCTACAGTGGGCAAACAGAAAGTGGTTCAGTCCCAAACCCATCAGTGAGTCCATGTGGGGATTTCTAATTGAGTTACTTTGTGCTCAGACCTCATAGACTATCATTATGAGTTGTGGTATTTTGACTGTGGTTCGATTAGCCAAAGGCAACGGCGTCACCTCGAACATCAATTGATAGATTTCAAGTAAAAGGATGAGTGTGTGTTTGTGTGCCGCAAAGTTAAAGTTGGCACGGCTCCTCTTTCTTTAACGTGAAGCAGTGTGGCAGAGTAAGATGAAGCTCCACTGGGGTGTTATTCTCAAGCAGCCCTGTGCTGCCTCTTAAATAACCGCTTATCAGCCCTCATCAATTATGGACAAATACCAAGAGAGGAGATCAGCGAGGCATTGAAACTTAAAGACAAAAGTGGAGAGAGAGAGAGGCAGAAACAAAGACAAAGAGATGGATCATGTATGTCTCAACAGAAGATGTTTAGTCTTTTCACAGCCTGTACCCAGTAAATGAGAACTTAAAACGATTTAAAAAGCAAAGAAAGACCCGGAGGGATCATACTTCAGAACCTCAGACTGGTCAGCGGAGCACAATGAGCCTGTCTGGCACTCTTCTAAATGAGCATATCAGTGGGATGAACTGATGCCCTATTGATTCACACAGTCAGCTACTGCTGACAGAAGTGAAACACCAGAGGTCTGTGCAATAAACAGGGTGTACATAGCACATGTGCTCTTCTATCACATGTCATGACCAATGTTTTGATCCAATGTTGATTATGGAATACTGTGTGTGTTGAATAGCCTATAACAATCATTACACATGTGACAACGTTGTTAAAGTATTCATTTTTGAAAATAATGACATATATAAAAGTCTACAATTCAAAGAAATTAACTGAGTTAAATACAGATTACAGTTATGTTTGAGATCTATATTGTCATTTGAGAGCAGGAGGAGAAGGATGGACTGAGGCTCAGACTAAAATGCTTTAAGTTAATTACTGTTTTATCAATCCTATTGCTTATTTTGTACTGCCTGCTCTCTCACTTATACACATTTGTTCACCTGTCACCTAGCTACATTTCACTGACCTATTACTTACCCTGTTCCAACCCTTAACCAATATGTCAAAGCCTAAGCCTGAACCTTAATAAAACCACAATTAATCAACAATTACTGTCAGCAAGTCTGAAACTGGTTCCTAAATGTATACAGGGCAATCTCCAGGCACTCACACAAATCCCTTTAATAAATGAACACTACAGCTTGGAGAACCTAACAACTAGCAACTACCAGACGTTCAACAAACAATCACACATTTCACACGGTAAAGAAGTGACTTTACTACTAAAAACGCAAACCTCCACGCTTCAGTGTTCAAGCAAACCAGGCACAGGAGAGTAGCCTTTACATTTAACCAAAAGCACGTCCACAACAGCAGCTAGTGCTGCACAGCTATTACAGTTTATAAGACTTAGAGAAGATATGTAATGTATTTACAGCAAGTTCACTCACGTTATTTGAAGAGGCCAGTCTTTTCTTTGTGGAGCCACAATGGTGTGTCCATGTCATATAATTTCCCTCTGCACTTGATACTGGAAAAAATTATGTGTAGTTTTTATGTCTCAAAAAATTTCTTCCTTCAACGCTGCTGCATTAACAAAACTGAATTTACTCATAAAAGCATTACTGGAAAAAACTAGCTAAGTCTTTCTCCCGGTTGTTTAATTTGAAAACGTTTCTGACTTTCTAAAATTTGTCAATAGAGTAGTCTTGTCCATTGAAAGTCTGGCAGTGGTGTAACACCTGCCCTGATATTTTTAAATGCTAATCAAACAATGTGAGTTTCACCTGCGGCTTCCCCCCGGGCAGACGTTGGCGTCTACGTCGTAAGGCTGCAATATCCCTTTTCACCACACAGACTGACTAACATGTGGCGGCCGTTACAATCCAGAGAGGCGCTGTTTCACCAGTTGGAAGAAACTCAATAAAAACTTGGGAAGAGAGACGCTCGCAAACACAAATTGTTGAATATTTGTAAATAACAGTTTAGTAGAGAAAACATCGCTGCATTTTAGTGGGAGAACCAAGAGGGGTACCGGATAGTTGACACAATAGTTGCTTTAACGGTGTGTAACCTAAGTGAACACCATAAACCCCATGGTTAAAGGGATTTCGCATATTTTATTTGCAAAATGAGGTGCTCTCTTTTTCTTTTTCTTTCTGTCCAGACTAAGTAATTTATCACAGGACTGGTTCTGAGCCAAATGTGTCACAATAATACCTTGTGTGTAAAGCCCATCACAGTTTAACACAAACTCACGGGACTTTTACTATAATAGCTTTAAAACATTCATTTATTCATTTATGTATCTATTAATACTGCTATATTTAAGTACAAGTAAAAAATTGGCCACAAAAGAGATTTCCATAAAAAAAAAACAACAACATAGAAATGTGTGCTCAAATATATGTATCAAATATATTCTACAACATTTTGATCTAGTCTAGTTTGAAAAATCCATACTTTCTAGTGTTGGTATGCCTTTGAGCAATTTAGTCACAGTGATGTAAGCACTTTCAGAAGAAAGTCAATCTTGATGGCAGAAGCTAATGGATATGCAATAAAGCAAAAAAAAAAAAACACATACACATACACATACACGGTTTGCCAGTGGAAACTGCAGTGTAATGAATTCCCTACCAACAAAATCGACGTCATTAAAAATGGCAAGTTTGTAGTGCTATATACATAATTGGACACATGCCTCCACACACGCACACACATTTCTGTGACCGCCCGACCAATTAAGTATTTAGTGAGGATACCAGCTCCTATGTTAAATATTCACTTGTTTTCCAAGATGAATAAAGGATGAGCAATTGACGCATTTATTTGCATGCTCTATATCTGATTGCGTGCGTGTGTGTGCGTGTGTGTGCGTGTGTGCGTGTGTGTGTGTGTGTGTGTGTGTGTGTGTGTGTGTGTGTGTGTGTGTACACATGCGTGTGGTCTTTGAATCACTGGTTGACTGCACAATTTTGCTCACTGCTTCTCAAGTGTCGATGGATAACAAACTACATCTTCATTAGACTCTGATTAAGAAACCAGAGACACACACACTTACACGCACACACACACACAAACTATTGCACATGCAGATAAACTGACACATAACCATAAACCACACATAAATGACCGCAATATAAAGTGAGACAAATACTCCATCTTCTTGCACTTTAACACCACTCCATAGAAGCTAGGTTAGAAATAAAATGCTAACTTATTTTATCTTTTCAATTTAAAATTGAGCTCCTTTCTTTGTATTTTTGTTCCTTTCTCCTCACCCCTCCATCTTCAATCACTCCCCACCAATTTTTCACGCTTGCTGTTTCCTTGTGTTTGGCAACATACTAAATAAAGGGTGGACAGCTTCTCCTTACATAGGCATATGCCAGAGTCTAAACACTTTTGGTGAACTCAGGGCTCCAGTCCAGAGACGACGGGCTTGTGACTGGCTGTAGTCAATAAACATTCACTGGTGCTCTCTATTATGTGGGATACAAAGACAGCTCTGTTGTATTTGTTCTGATTTTCTTGTCCTGCTTTAAATTAATGTGGAGTTCAGAAACAGTCCCACAGAACAAAGTTTGGAGAACAGCTTTGAAATCACTTTTTCCCTTTTTTAGTTGAGACTGAAGGACAAAGATAATGGAAGACACAAAAACAGAAAAATAAAACCATAGTAAAGAAGAAAGTGAGTGACAGAGGAGCAGAAACAGCTGTGAGGACACTCTGTCACCTTCACACTGCGGTCTATCAGCAGGCAGAGCTCATTTAATCAGATGGACTGACAAACATCCAGACTGTCTGCGCATGCACACACACACACACACACACACTCTGGTACACCCATGTGCAAATGGCATATGCTTCATAATGTGACCTTCTGCCCCCTGGAGGTCTAAATGCCCCCTCACTGTCACTCCCTTACCCAGCATTCCCTGCTCTGTACTCGATAATATCCTGGGCTTCAGATTAATCTATTTCCCCACTAGGCTGATTGAATTGATGTCTGCTTTAATTCTGTGTGTGTGATCAAAAATCAGCAGAGTGCATTTGCACATTCTGTAACTACTTTGGCATTCAGGTTAAAAGGGGATGTACTAGATTTGTGCTTTTAAGTTTTTTTACAGGAAAGGTTCATTGAACACAATAGTTATTTTTCAGTTTAATATTAATTTAGTTACCCAAATGAAAACACGGAAACTTCCTTCCTGTCCTGAAGCTGCTAGTGCCCGCTCAAATTAATCAACAAAAAACTTTATTTCCTCAAATCATGTTTTGAGCGCAGTAACATCACAAAACATATGTAAACTGTGAACCAGACAGTATTGGGGCATTGCAATGACAAAATGGAGAGATTTACAAATGTAAAATGAGCAATAAAAACTTGATAACAAAAACAAAAACAGTGACCATTGCAAGAAAACTACGTAGTTTATTCTATGTAATTTCCTGCAAAGTGTACAGAGTTGATTTACTTTCTCACACTAAAGTGATTCAAAACTGGCAGATGTAACCTATTTAATACAATGCAAGAAGACTCAGAACGCAAAGAAAGCAAAGAAGTAGAATGACAGACGCATGGGAAACATCAGAGTGAACCTGTGCCTGATGTTCATTCAGCGGTGAGAGGTTCAGGTGCACTGGCTGGCTGTCAAAGTCACTTTCTAAAGCTTTTTCTTATCTAGTCTTTCTGAAACAAAGTGGCTGATCTCTGCCTCTCTAACACGGTTCACTAACATTGTCACACAGCAACAGTATCTGGCCCTGACTAGATAATTAGCGTTAACATTCATCACATTAGCCCTGAAGAAATGTCGAATGCATATTTTCTGAATTTGAACACAGTAAGTTGTCACCATGGCCTACATGGTCAAGATGCCCGTTAACGATACAATGAACATGCACACATAAGAAGCAGCAGTTGCTGTCTCACAAACACACACAGATGCTCCTTCACAACTGAAAACACACACCCATGCCTCAAACACAGACGCGCACACTCACACACACACACACACACACACACACTCATGAATAATAAACTTTGGGGCATGTGAGGGCACGCTGTGAAGCTGAGGCTCATATCTGCTTGCAGTTTATCTGCTCTTCCTCTTCCCATCTGTGCTCTTTGTATAATTATGAATGAATTTAAGGTTTGAGTTTTGTTGGTCTCCATATTGGGACATTATGAGATAGATATATAGGTTATACCAACTTAATTTTATGGTAGAATTGTGGTTATGTGCTAACTGTAGGAATGAGGTCCGAGGATAAGGGTTACAAATATTGGGTTTAAATTAAATTAATTACAGGGATTGTAGTTTGAGATTGGGATTGTAGTTAGCACAGTGGTGCCCAACCTGAGGGTCCGGACCCACTCAAGTCACCTGAATTATTAACAAAAAAGTTAACGATAAAGACAAGATAAAGATAAAGTAATGGCTGTTTAGTTTTATAGTTATAGCTAGAGAAAAGGATTCATTAAACTACAATACATTTTCTTTCTTGTTAATGTGAGTGTGTCAGTGTGGATGTGTCCAGCACAGGTACTAAACCCTGATACACACTGACCTGGAAAAGGAAGTGGGCAGCCAGCTGTTTTATTCTGTAACCATGGCAATGAGCACTTTCAAACACACACACACACACACACACACACACACGTACATATGCCCATGAACACACATATGCCAAGGTCCCCAAGGTGAAATGCTAATAGCACATGGCCATATGAGCTCCCATGGCCAGGTTGACCAAACAGAAATACAGACTGCCACTGCACTCCTCCCCCCCCCCACCCCTACTCCCCCTTTCTCTCTCTGCATTGGTGGACACAGACATGGGTAATGGAAAAGTCACACTCTATGCTGACATTTTCCTCTGAACCAACACAAGAGCAGTTGTATTATAAGTTTAGGTCATGTTATTATTGCGCTGATTGTAATATAGTCAAATATGTTTGCAGAATATAGCCACAGAATCAGTGAGGGGGGGGATGTACTGGCTGTTCAAATGACCAAAATACAGTTCATGGAAATGTTAAGCCAGCAGCCTCTCCAAATATAAAACACACGGACGCCTCATTTCTAAACAAGACTGTGGGGTGTAATTTGAGTGTAAATTGTATGATTCACATTACATATGGTAAAATGAAAAATAAAACAGCTTGTTTTCAACAGGTGTATTTCCGTCATTTTATCAATCTGGAATTTGGATTCAAGATTGTTTTTCCCTCATGTAATATTATTCTTGTGTTTAACAATGATTGTAGAGGACAGCAGTGAATGTGTGAGTGAGAAGCAAGGGGTCTTTGTAAAAGGGCATTAATGTTCAGGCAACTTTCACGGGCAAATAAAGGTTAAAGATGAATCACAAGCTATAGAAACTCTATTGCAAAATGTAATTCTTTATTCGAGATCATTCTTTTCTGTTCTTCTCCACTGGAAACAACAACACAGTGAAAGGCTAAGCAGCTACATGCTGCTTTCTAGCCTGAGGTCTGAGCAGTGATCCATAATGTACCAATCACACTCACTCAAACGCCTCACCAACATGATGCTTTGGCACAGATGACACAACTAGAAGAAAAACAACGAACACATGACAGCAGTGGGTCTCCACCAGTGTCTGAGGAACACATGGAGGATCATTTGGAGGATGTTTTCATCTATATTTTCTATACAGTGCTGTACATATACTTTCTGATTATGCATGGCCTGGTGCATTGACTTATATTATTGACACATTACATGTTTTGAATGTACAGTTTTAGTTTTGGTGGTGCTGCTTTAAAATGACTGTGAAGCAAACATGAACACAGAAAACTCCATTCATTATAGAATAAGCATTAGTAGATTTGCAATACAAGTTTGAGCAAACATCAAGGCATAAAACTGTCCAAGATAATGCAGACAAGTAATGAACATTAATGGCGACACAGATTCTGTTTAAAAACAAAACTATTCAAGTTGATGTGCATACATTAAAGATATGTGCTCAAGTTTAATGTTTTTGGCTTCATGTTTGTTGACATTTTGAGATATTCATTGATTTGTCCAGCATTACACATTACAAAATGAGTCCAGACACATCATTTTCCTCTCATTTTGTTGATTTGTACGAATGAATTTGTTACCATAGAGTAATGAATCAGATCAGGTATTCAGGTTACTGTATTCTATAAATAAGCACTCATACAACACACTTTAAAAAGTATATGCCACTTAAATAAGTATGTATAAGAAGTATATGCCAGTCAGTTGGTGCATTTCACATTGAGATCAATAGTCCCCATGATGCTGTGGACATTCCATAATATAACAAATGTGACCTTGAAATAGTTGGAAACAAGCCTCAGATCTCCATCGTGTTTTATTATCCAGTTACTGATGTGCAATCTTTTTAGCTCCAATGAAATTAGAGCATCGTGAACGTAACTTCCAGTCATCAAACATGACATCATACAATGAACAGTTGCCACATAACTACAAGCTCCACAGCTAACACCATCCAACTAACCAGAGCAACAGATCCCTCAGCCATAACACATAGGAAGTCGACTCAGGAACCAAAGAAAGCCGACAATAAACTATTAACGAGGCAAAGGAATCCTACGTTAACACACACGGAAAAATGTAAACAACTCAGGGAATCTCAAGTCAGCAGTGGACAGAGACATCATCATTCCCTCTAAGCAGTAATGCTGTAAGGTTTGTCATGGCAACAAATTAGCCTGTTGATGTGAGTACAAAGGAGTACTGCTCTAAAGGTTTCCAGGAGAGTCCTACAAACACACACACACAAGGTTACCTGTAGAGCATGCCTGTCTGGCTCTTGACTGTGTCGTGCAGCGACAACGAGTGGATGTTGAGAAACTCCTCCAGCTGTTTGAGCTCCACCACACTTTTGGGTTTGTTTGCCGTCCACAACATCAGAGGAGCGTAGGGTCGCGGCCCCGTGGACATGTGCCTGACACGCCTCACCTGGCCCGGGCCTTGGGCCTGGACCCCACCCTGACCCCTGGACCCCTTCTGCTTGGGGTTGGGGATCTCTGGGCACGCTGCTTTGTACAGGTACATCTTCCCGCTTTCTTCTTCTTTATCCTTTCTTTCAGTCTCTCCCGTCTTCTGTGAGTCTGTCCCACAAACATGTACGCTCAGAGTAATCCAGGTAGGCCCCTCGCCCACGCAGCGCTACATGGAGCAGAGGACTCTCTGTGTGTGAGAGTGTGTGGTTAAAGCTCAAAGGAAAGTGAAGTATTCCTCAGGATATAGCTCCACATAAAGCATGGTCCTCTTATTTAAAAAACAAAAGAAAAAAATGCAAGAAAATCCAACCTGGAAAAAACATAATTGGAAAAGAGATAAAGAGGATTTAAGAGTCCAATCTGTCTGCAGGCTGCACGTCCACACAGGAAAAACTGGCTTTTTCTTTACATGTTCTCCTCCATGTGGGCTGTGCCACATATGTTCTCTGCACAAATACACACATGCTGATAGAAATAGAGAGACATACACACAAATATGCCTCTCTCTCTTAAACAACACACACACGCATGCTGTCACTTTGCCCCCTGCTCAGCCAGTCTACATTATAAGCTCAGTTTGGTTTTGCTCCCTATTAAATGGCATGGGAAACTGGGACATTTTTTCCCGCCCTCCTTTTCCCTCTCTCTCTCTCACTCTCTCTCTCTCTGTTTTTACCCCTTTTCTTTCCAACTCCCTCTTATCCTCTCTCCCACTCTCACTTAGCCCATCATCCCTCCTTTGTCTCTTGGTTTTCCCTCTGTCACAAGCCCTTTCACTTATTCCTGATTTCCTGTCTTGTCTCTCTTCCAGCATTTATGTCTCCCGCTATTTCCTTTTCTTTCACCGATCAATCTTTTTTACACACACACACACACACACACACACACACACACACACATTACTCTGTGTATGTGCACGTCTTTTGTTACTTTACTCACTTTCCCATTCCCAACCCTCCTTCAATATTTTCCCTTAATCTGTTTCATCTCTTTTTCATTTCTTACCCTACCCTCCCTTTCTCCTCTGTCTCTCTCTAAACAAAGTGTGCTCTGGAGATTTGCCCATAACAAACACCTAAAATAATCACACACACACTCTCTCACACACACATGCACACAGCCAACAGCGTGTTATGCACAATTGCGCACAGTCTAAAGGGGCAGTGTTTTCGTAATTAAGTGAACCACAAAATAAAATAGGGAAGCCTTAGTCTCTGGTCTGTTTTCTCTTTTTTCTCTCTCACCACACACACACACGCACACACATAACATTTACACATATCTCTTACCTCTGGCCTCCTCTTGGGAGTGTTCAATGACATCATGTCTGGTCCTCAAATGGATTGTGGGAATCATGAGGAATGCCATTCTCCCATATCAGGAAATTGGAGTTTCCAAACACACACACACACACACACACACACAAAGATACAGATGTTGTACTTGGAACTCTAGTCCTCCATCCATTCATCCTTGGTATTCAGCAAATCATTTTGGCAATTGTTACTTTACCCACATGTAGATAGGTCCAACATACACATGCAACATTTATTCACTTAAATATGTCAATAGCCAGTTGTGAATGTTCTGTTCATGCTCTTTATTATAATATAAATCCATCCTTTAAGTTTAACTTTTGTTTGTCAGGATCAAGTTTCCTCTTCTCTCCCGCAGGTATCAGATATCGACTGTTTGGCTGTCCTTTGTTTCTTAAACTTTGGCTCCAAACCCAAAACTCTCTATAGACCAGGTTCTGATGAGTCCCAGTCTGACAAGAGAGCTACATTACATTTTTATTCATCCTAGAATATGGTTTTATTCTTTAAATTCTTCACGTTTTCTTACCAAATTTACGCAAAGGAACAGCTTGCAGCAGCAGAATGTGACAACCACAGCTTTTATTTTTTCAAAACTTTATTCAGGAGGGAGGTGTACAATATTTTTTTTTTTTTTTACCACAATCAGACTCCCATACAAGGTTTACTGTATCACTGCACCTGAAAGAATGTAAAACTGTGGCAGAAACGTATTGTATTAATTCGACCTTGCACATGCACACACGCCCAAACACATAGAAGGAGGGAGGTTGGCAGAGGGGCAGCTGTGTCCATTGTCCGGCAGGATGGGTGGAAAAACTGATCCTGCCTGGCAGCAGGAATGTCAGCTGAGCTTATGCAATGCCAGAGTGTGTTTACAGTGTATTTATAGGTACTAAAATCGTACACATGGAGCCTATAAATGCACACACATTTAATGCATTATACACTAAACTTCCATCAGCCCAACAATGAATGAATGCTCTGTTCTGCAAAGAAAATGCATTATAAATGTTTATTAATTACTTTTCTATCTCTTACTCTTAATTGTTCTTCTTTATTTTGGCCTTTGGTGTAGAGAACAGTCACATTCTCTTTTGAGATGCATGTGGGCAGGTGAGTCACTGACAAGAATACCAAAAACAGATAGAGAGGATAGAGGGAGGAGGATAGAGCAGGGACAGGACAGTCTAGAGGGTCCAGTATGGGTTATGAGTATGGGAACCCTGCCTGTCATGCTCCGACTGTTCCCCTGAGCACCTCTCTCCACGCCCCTGTGTGTCTTCCCCTGGTGTGGGTACCCTGATGCTTTCCACCTGTGTCTTGTTAGCATCTTCCCCTCTGTGTATCTAGTCTGTTTGCCAGTTTCTCATGTCCGTCTTGTCAAGCGTGCAGCACTCCCAGAGTCAAGTCCCTCGAGTTCTTTGTGGAAGATTTCCTCCAGTATTTAAGTTGCTGCTTTTTAACTTCTTTTTCCTGAGCCCTCTGCCTGCCTTCGCTTTTAAAAAGATTTTTTCATTTCTGCTTTCTGTAGTGCTTTTTGACTTTTTGTATTTTGCCTTCAGGCTGGCACGACAATAAACTCCAGCCTACTTTGTGTAAGCCCTGTGTCTGTGGTCTGCATTACGAGTCCGGGCCTACGCTCTACTTTGTAATACTGCCTTATGAGAAACAAAAGTGCAACTCAGACGACTGGCCAGCGTCTCTGTGTATCATCTGTTTTTTATTCACATCTGCCTTTTTACACTTTTGTTTTCTCACTTACTCTCCTCTTTACTGTTAAAATGTATTTATTTTTCATCCTGAACTTTTCCCATTAGCTTCATGTTCCCTGAGACTAATTAGCAGTCTTTTTCTGTCTCTTTCATTTACCCCCATCCAACCCTGCACGCACTCCTTCCAGTGAATGAATCCCTTTACAATAATTGCATATGTCTGATGATTATCCAGTGTCCACAGCATGATAGAAACGGAACAAGTAGAGCTGCATACCATGGCACAACTCTGTATCTTTTTTGTGGATGAACTTTAAAAACCATTTGAAGGCTTAATTCCATGCCCATAGTGTGCCCTCTCACCGAGCGATCTGCAGTGTATAAAACAATATTTCCGTGCTGTTTACTTGAATGAGGACGCTCTTTCTATACCATCTGACTCTGTGGCAGTTATCAGTCTCCAGCCCTAGGGGACTGTCCTGCTCCTGTTTAACACCAGTGTGTTGGCCTACATTCTCTACAAAATCCCATTGTTATTATCATTGAAAATCTAAACCAGTTTAATGCTGAAGGGTAAGAGCTAAGTGAGGATGATACCATTATATTACACTGACTGTAAAAAATATATGAACAACACACCAAGTAACCTAAGGTTCCTCTTTTTATCCTATTGTTCTCTTAATCATGTAAAAGGTTTTATATTCAACTGCCTTTTGTAGTTCGCCTACATCAGAAAGAGTGCTAATATTTAGCTTAATATTACAATATAAAATCTATTGAGGGATGGATACTTTACTTTAGTATGCTCCAGTGCAAGTGCCAAAAGGTGGCTGTTGTGTGCATCAAACCACTAATCCTGGCAGCATCCCCATGCTTCACCGATCAAGCTCTGCTGGAACATGTGTTTTTGTTCTGTATCAGTATCATGTTGCCACACCTTTGTCTCTGGTGCCAAGGGTGTGACGAAATATAAAACCAATACTTGGTTAGAGAGGGGCAATGAAGTGACACTGTTGTCATCGTTTCAACAATGTCAAGTTTGCTTACTTGCTTACTGTTGTAGGGGGGAAAACGCTTTGAATATTGCCACAAAGCGCAACTGTAAAAACACATCAACAAACAAAAGCAGGGATTCTGGCTTGTTGGCAGCTATTAGGATTGATTGTAGCATGAAGGTGCTATTAAGGCGTCTCTTGCTGTCTATTACAGTCAACAACAGTGCTGCTCGTTAACAAGATGACATATCTTGATGTCTCAGCAGTCATCTGAGAATGTTTACAGCAGAGTAACATAAAACTAAGCAACATACTATATAACAGAGTATGTACTGTAAACAGTGTGACCCCGAGACAGCACAAACATAGTGCACATAGTGCACATGATACCTGACAAACAAACACCATCTAAAGGTTTTTAACAAGGTGATTTAGTATTTGCCAGTGGCAATTCATATTGATCTAGTAAAGTAGAATACATTCATTTAATTTTCAATACCTGCATGATGACAATTAAGAGAAGAATGGCCTGTCCCTATCAAAAGCAGGTAAAGAAATACATATTTTAGGAGGAGAAATTACTATATTTAGCTCAGTCATAAAAGCCTGGGATTTCTGTGATAATATTCTTCCCCAGTTTTTATACAAAATCACTGGAGAGCTAAACATTTTAGCAATTGTTCTGATTCAAATGAGAGACATATCCAGCCATCCCATGCTGTTTGGACTCCACATCAGGGGTTCAGAGAGGAGAGCTGGCAGACTGCGTGTGTGTGTGTGAAGCACAAGATGGCTGATTGGCGAGAAGACTTCATCTAATGCTCACGTCTTTTTTACGTCAGAGTCAATCATTAGTTGTTCTTTCAAGTTGAAGACTGACCCTCCATTATAATTACAATACACTGAGTGATCAGACACTAATGATCAATAATGAGGGAACGAATGATAAATTGTGGGGGATTTTTTGTCTGTATGTGTGAGTGTATGCCTAAGTGTGTATGTGTGAAGGTCGCACTAATCTTACAGTGATTCACACAGTGTAGTCCTTTTTATTGGTGGTACATCACTTCGGAAACATAACTATTAAACACACTCACACACACTCCTCATGCCCCTGTAAATCTGTCGCTTTCATCATGTCTTTATTGAGCCTGTAAAAAAAGAGCATGTGAAGTCTTTAGTCTTTCAAGAAAAGACTAAAGACTCATTTGTTCCGGGAATACAACAGCACTTAAACGTCACATTGTTTATATAAGTATAGCATATTCGACAATATCATAGTGAAATGATATTGCTAGTCTGATGGTATTGCTAGTTTGAATGTATTGTATTTGATAATGTACTAAGATCATTGGTTCCTTGATCTAATGCTCTTCTGATTCTGCCAT
>JAVQJD010035486.1:0-11380 GCA_036023655.1 Nannoperca australis
AGTTCCCCAAAAGTGAAGCCAAAACATCTGGATCACCCCCTGGTGTCTGGCTGCAGTTTAGGTCATAAGCCCCGCCCCTCCATGTTAGCAGATGGGACATGGGCCAAACTGAGAAATCATAAGTACACATCATATAAAATGATCCCAAAGATGGTTTCTATTATAATAGGTAGTTCAATTCAATTCAATTTTATTTATATAGCGCCATATCATAACAAAGTTATCTCAAGGCACTCAATCACATGGAGCCAGTCGAGACCAACTTCCAGTTCTTACCATGCTGATGTTTGTTCCAGTATTCATTTTTCTGATAAGTTTGGTTTTAATTAGTTATTTGATGATGGATGAAATGATCACTACTGCGCTGACTCTGGCTCCAAATGATATCACCAGCACAAGATGGCAGCGCCCGTATCCAGGATGTTTTGGCTTCATCTTGTACAGTGGGAGGAAGTGGAGACGTGTCGTCCATGTTTATATACATGTGACTGAGCAATAAAAAGATTTATTGCCTAAAGTAAAACTGTGACATCACATCCTATGTCGGGGCACTTCCATCGTACTAATATTTACACCATCAACCAATCACTTCAATCAAAGCCTGGAACTAATTCAAGCATGCATTTCCTGTTTCGCTGTGATCTCCTAGCCACCTGTAAAATGTTACCAAGTACCCTTCATAGAATTTTTTGACAATCAATATAGAGCAACACCAGCCTTATCCCTCAGATTCAGCTCTGTAATGAACGCACCAGTGGAGATGATTGCAAATCCGAGTGAAACGATTTAATTTTTGGGTCCCAGTTAAAATGCATTGATAAATAAAAAAGGTACAGAGAGCAACACATAGGCCTGTAGAGGTTTTGTTGTCTCCGCAGATAAACAAATACAATGAGGTATACAGTAGTGCTTGTTTTTTCTTCTATAGCTGTCTTAGCAAGAGGAATCAATAGGTATGTATTTGACTACACGCTCCAGGGCAAACATGCAAAGACCTCTGAAGGCTGAGAAATACAATAGGAGGAGGAGTAACAACCTTGCCTGCCTGTTATAAAACAAGGCATGTGCAGAGCCTGACAACGGCTTCCCCTTTCATAACAGCAGGTTGCCGTAGTAGTCGACTGCCCTGTGTATGTTTAATACACACACGTGGGCAGCTACTTTAAACACTGTCCATCCCGCAGCTCCCTCCCCCTGTTAGCAATCACTGTGCTGGTTTCTATGTGTATTACTGATATGAGATGTTAATTTTTCAGCAGCAGCAGGAGAAGCCCACTAATGCATCGCCAGAGGGACGGGGCAGCCAGTTTAGAGACAGATGATGTGTGATCCCAGCGGCTGGGTGAATCTGTATGCAGAGCACAACTCGCTGCTGCTTTGGACTCTGGGCATTCAGTGTGCGCTTGGCATTTCTCCTCCCCGTACATCCACCTCGCAACCACCTTCACCCGCCTCCTTTCTTCTCCATCATCTCTGGACATAATGGAGAGTTAGCTCAGAGCACCTGCTGCCCCGCTGCACATGCCCAGCTGCCTTAAGACTCTATATAAGATCCAACAAATCAGCCTCAACCTGCCGTGACAGCCGACCGCCCAGGACTCACCATGAGTATACCAGTAGGCAGAGCATGTTGTTCAGGGCGTGCAGAGGGACAGCTTTAATGATGCAGTGCATGTTCTGTATGGTGTATGCGTGTAAGTCCATGAACATGCAGACAAACTGAAATTGCTAACTATCCAACTACTAACTAAAAATGCCTCTGACTGGGGCGCCCTGGTGGCCCACCTGGTGGAGTGCATACCAATAAAGCTGAGTCCTTATTGCAGCAGCCTGTGTTAGATTCCAGCCTGAACCCGCTTGTCATCAAAACAAAACAAAATTCATATGACCTACACTCTGTACTGTGCCTGAATGCATCCTGACACAGACGGGGCACTGTAAAGCTGCTCTGATAACGAGCTGTTGAAAGTTACCAGATGATCGTAGAACTACAGAATCCAAAAGTGTTTTTTTACAAAAAACGAGACATGAAAACAATGTGACATGAGGGAAGTTATTTAATATGTCGCTGACAGCTTGCAGCAACTTCGGCGACCAAAATTATGAGTGTGTCCTAACTTTCATTTAATTATAAAGTAACATAAACAACAGCAGTATCCATCGCTGTCATGGACTTTGACAGGACAGGAACTTCAAAAATATAGTAAAGTAACACTATTTTTTTCAATTTTTTGATCTTGAATGTTCACATAACCCTACTGTCCACTCTGTGCAGGTTATACATGGTAATGTATGTATTCTATTTAATAACAGAATAAAATCAAACTTGATAATACTTTTAGGTATTTTAAGCAGTATTTTTTGCATGGGTGACTAGTAAATATGTAAAATTAAGAATCAGTAGCATTTTATGAATCAAAGAAACATTAACATTTTGTTTGATTCTTTAAATTTGTAACTTTAGTTGGACAGATTTCACCAAGTCCTCCTACTTGAATAGCACTCTGCTGCACTCCTTCCACCTCTGCTTGTTTCCTTGTATGCAGAAAGACTTGATGCGATGTGAAATGTGAGAGAGAGATAGAGAGAGGAAAGAGAGAGAGAGAGAGAGAGACAGAGAGAGAGAGAGAAAGAGAGAGGCATTTTCAGAGGTTACTTTTGTGAAGTGATAGAACTGAGTGAAGTGAAAGATGGAAAGAAACCAGAGGGGGATTAGGAAGTGAAAAACATATTCACTGAATAAATAGGATCAGAGCCGGGAGAGAATAAAGAGAATGTCTTGCTCTCTCTTTCTCTCTCAGTCTTTCTCTCCTTGTAGTGTGTGTGTGTGTGTGTGTGTGTGTGTGCACTTGGGGAATGCAGCCTATATAGTGTATCAAACCGACATCAGAGAGATAGCGCACCACACATGCAGATGGCAGGGAGGAGAGGCACAAAAGCAGAACTTCACAAGGAGCGACATCCAGTAGTGTTACAGTGCAGACTGACTGACAGTTACAGTCGATTGTCTCACAGGCGCTGGAAAGTGACGCTTTACGCTGGAAATCTAGATGTGAGCATGAGGCAGCACAGGCCTCCTTGTTGTTTACACATTAATAATTCATTCAAGTCACAATATCGTCAGCTGCATAAAGAATGTCTCAAACTAACTATTAGTAGTCAAACCCTGCTGCTTGGTATTTTACACTCACCTTGAGTGGCGATGAAGTGGTTTGATCGCTGGTAGCCCTGTGTGACAGACAGAGGAAGAAATGCAGTGGAGAAAAGAAGGGAAAAAAGATGGGAAAGAGTCAAGAATTACAAGATCACATGATGAAGTGAGACTCAGGGACCTTTAACTCCCATTTCACCCCTCCCCATCCATTCTCTTACTCCATTTTCAGCATCAAGTCATCTCTTATTCATCCAGAGCTGGGTTTTTTGATGTCAGCGCTCTGCTAAATTTCTGCTCTGCTTTTGACTGATTATATTTCAGGGACAGAGAAAACAAATGTGGCTGACAATGCTCTGCCTAAAATACATTATCGTGTTGGACTGGCAAAGCTGGTTGCACTGTTAAGGCTCTGAGTTTGGGCAAAGGCCAACACTTGAATTGTAATGCATGGAGAAATTGCATTAATACAAGTATTCTCCGAGCCAGGTCATTACATGCAGAGTGAGGGAGCTGCATTTCAAAGGCAGCTGCGGCGCACAGTGCTTTGCATGCATCCAGGGCTGCTGATCAAAGGTAGATTGACGAGTGAGGGATCTTCAGCTCTGGGAGTAATTCTACCTGAGTGACACTAACTGATCTGGCTGTCTCCTTTCTGCTCAGCTTGGCATTAGAGCAATTATGATACAGTGTAGATGGTCTGGAAGACTATTGGGGGTCTTGGCCCTGCACCAGGCTAACACTGTGTGCTGAATGCAAAGCAGCCACACATAATAGATCCCAAGAATTAAGATTAGTGCGCCCTCTCATCACTCTTGGATGAAGTGATTCCAACTGCTATACAGCTGGTACGGTAATACAAATTCTGTACAGATGCCCTGACACATCCCCCCACACCACCACCCAAAAAACACACACACACAGATATACATATATGCAGTACTCAGCCAGGCAGACACACAAATTACATTTTGTAACTGTCATGCCACAGAGGGAAGTTGAGATGGATGGCCATTGCTATGAAAAGGTGCAGCAACCCTCGTTCCCATGAGCCTCTGTTGCTGAGTTTCTCGACCAGTTTCCTGTCTGTCACCTTGGCAACCAAATTTTCCAACAGCAGGCAAGCAGAAAAACATCAAGCAATGTGAATTCACAATGGATTGGAAAGTAGAAGAAAAAAAACATGCAGAGTCATTTGAGACGTGGAAAGCTTATCAATTCTATCTAAATGAGAGAAAAACAACTTTGAATGTGTTTTGCTTTGACACATTTGGTTCGCTCTAAACAACCCTTGACAATCTGACCTTGGTGTATGCAAGTAAAAATAATTTGTGCTCAAATTTATCATGCATCTCAGAATCACTTGTTGGGATCCTGCTCAAACTTTAAACGTGATTAGAAACAAACCTCCCAGAGAGTACTGCAGGACATTAAAGTGTGCTGAGACTTCTTTCTGTTGAGAATGGCGATTTGTAGATTTTTGAGTTTATTTTCTGGCCAAACTGTGGTATCAACAAATTGAAATGACTTACAGCTTGCATTTGTGACTTTTCAGCCACAAGAAAAGTGAAATAAGACAAAGAGCACCATCACTTCTGGGTGTACGACAAGCTAACTTAAGCACAAGTTAAGGCTAAAAGCATTTTGCCAAATTATCGCTCTTGTAGCTGCATTTCCTTGTTGCCAAAGAAATTGCAAGAATGCATTTCCTGTGAAGTTATTTGTGTGGGTGGAGCAATTACTGTACATCCCAAGCAAAAGAAATTAATGAGAAAATGTTTTATTTGTTTTAACTTGAATCATAAAAGTAGTGGAAAATGTGTATGATTAACTTTGTGGCCAGTTAGAACCAATTTCTATTTTAGAATAGAGAAGAATATTTTAGAATCTTTAATTTAGACAGCAATATTTTGGACCAAAATCTGTTCATTTCAATTGAAACCCAGTTTTAACGGTTTTGTTTATGGAGGCAAAGTAAGTCCATGCAGAGTTTTTATGTATAGTTCAATGGATTTTGACTTCAGGGCCACAGATGTGCCTTAGTTGTGTCACACCATCTAATTTTATATAGTTGTGCTTTATGGGGTTTCAACTGCTCCACAAAAAAGCAATGGTTTGCAGTCGTTTGTTAGACAGTAGTCAATAGTTGATCTCTTGAACTAGCTAGCTAGCTCAAACATTCTAACTTGGCCAGCCAGGTATGCTAGCAGTGGCAAAGCTGGCCACAAAAGCCAGCTTTGCCACTGCTAGCATACCTGGCTTAGCTAGCGTGTTATTGATTAGCTAGACAGCCACAATACTTCGCCAAGTAGCCCTGCATCTAGTCACCATGTCACCAAACTTCCAGCACCACCAACTTCATATGGACAAGTCAATGAATTGTGCTGTGATAATGGTTTGACAGAGAAATTACTGTTCTCTGAGATGCTTGATGAATATGGGCCATGAGAAAAACTCTGATATTAGGTTAAACCTTTGCAGGTGTCTCTAAAATATCTGTTCTTCACCCCAGTTCACTGTCACTGAATATGTTTCCAATGCTTGCTGTGTCATGGTGTCTGTGAACTCTGGCTTTGATCTAAATTGCTTGACCTGACCTAGTCTACCCTCAGGCCTTTTATACGGCAGCCTGGTGTTAAGAAAGAACAACAGCAGCATCTGACTATGAAAGAGGATAGAGAAACTGCTGCACTCAGTTGGGGGAAAAAATGAACTCAGGAAAAGTGTGGCTGAAGGTGGACAGGCTCAGCAGCTCAGAGCGGAAAAGAGAAGGAAGATCTGCTGTTGGAGGGAAGCCATGGAGGGCTGGGATGTTGAGAGGAGGGAAGAGGAGATCGAAAGAGAAGAGAAGCAAGGTACTTACTTCTCTGTTTATCCGAATCTAAGCGATGCCAAAAGGTTGAAAACGAGGAGGTGGGGCGGAAAACAGAGAAGAAAGAAGGAAAGTAGGGGAGGAAACAAGAGCTAGTTATTGTGATTAAAGACCAGGAAAAGAGTGTAATGAAATGGTTAGAGAACACCTTGCCTTGAAGACCTGTGGAAAGAATAATGTTCAAATGCCTCAAATTCCCATGTTTCTACACAAAAGGCCAACTTTTGTTACTTCAGTCTTACTTCTAGTATTAAGTTCCTCTAAACCCACTCACCTTTAGCGTGTTACATCTCTGTTTTGTTAGTTCAAAGTATAGAGGCAGAGAGGGAGAATAGAGGGCTGTGGCAGGTTTTGATCTGAGGCCAGTGATTACACAGAGATGTCCTTGGTGTTAATAACACAGATGACACTTAAGTAAGTTCTGTAATAATGATAGGCATAATGCCATAGGAAATAATAGCTTTTTAATCAATTCTATGAATTGCTCAAGGTGAACATTTTCTTCAAAAGTAGAAGAGTGTTCTGCAGAAGTTGACCAGGCCAGTATCCCTAGGAATTACGTCCATATTTGATGATTCCGCACCTCATGATTTATGTCAGGTGCTAATGTTCAGTGCCAGTGTAGGAAGTAGAGTGCATTTTGTGTAGTAAGGTAGAAAATAAGGATGTCGCGGTTGGAATGGTGTTCAATCCCAGAAATGAAATTAATATTCGCATTTTTATTAACCGAAATGATCTTTACCTAACCTTAACCATTGTAACATTGTAACTTAACCCCAAGTAAATAACAATGTGTGTGCACAAGTTCAAAGTTTACTGTTGTTGTTCAGTAGTTGTTCTGACAGATAAGTTTGGCTAACCTGTGACTGTCTGATTGTCTCACTGCTTGTGTTTCTCACCACATCTTACTTTTTAGCAACGTCGCAGTGATCAGAGATCTCAGAAATTAACTTTGGTGAACACAATGTTTACTTTTAACATTGCTTATGGGGGAAACAAAATAACTCAAGCAGCTGAAAGTTGTATGAACAAAGTTGTATGGAACTGGAACTCTTCTTCAAGGGTACTTGAAACCCAGTTTATTTGCCGATGTCATTCAGAATTTGTCTGTCATTCAAAGATATTAAGCTTTTCGATGTGTCTGCTCAGCCATGGTAACCATTACTTCACTTGCTCATTTCCATTTTATCTTATTCTACACAAACGTCTGCTGCTTCCAACGAAACTGTGACAGGCATCCTTTCCCGAGCACCATAGCAAGAAAAGACTACCTGACAGTGGGTGTAAATAACAGTGAAAGCAGAATCTTTTAAGAACTAAGTGTGGAAGGTGTCACTTTTGTGCAAGATGGCAACAAAAGGAACATCTAAAGATTTGACACATAAATGTCATGTCTTGTTACCTCTGCCAAAGAAAAAAAATATGTAAACCTGCATTTGAATGAGATGAGAAGGCAGTGGAACTTTTTTGTTTAACTTTAAAAAAGCAGTGTTCCATTTATTCCAACCATGGCGTCTTCCAGGAATCATCTGGAATCATTTGGCTGCAGTGTTGCGTGCCAGGGGTCTTGGCATGACATGCAGGAGGTGCTGTAGATGGCACAGTTAATGACTCAAAGGTCCGTGGAGCGCTCATCCTAATGGAGTCCTCATGGAGTACTAAAAGGAGCTTTGATGTTCTGCTTTAATTGGTGCCATCGACATACACAAGTCAGGCATCCACTCCTGATCTGGCCCCTTCTGTCCGCTTTACATTGCCTTTTGTTTAGCAGATAATAGCAGTAACGAAGTATGTAATACAGCATTCAGAGACCATAACAACTCACATTAAACTCTGCAATGAGTGCTTCAGCAGGCAGAGCCAAAAACAGAGGCAAAAGTGTTGAGAGCTTTTCACAGTCACCTTCACGTTACCATTCCACTATGAGTGAGCAGCACAGCTCAGACCTTGGCCTGTACTAAGGGAAAAAGTCCTATAGTGTTGGTCCATCTAATGCAAAGCTGCAGAGATAGGATCTGGCAGGAGCGCGGACTATCTATGTATGTATGTGAGATGAAAATATCTCAAAGTGATGAAAGGATCAGCCGCGATATGTTGTGTCCAATTGCGGCGCAATGTCGCCTTAAAAAGCATTTGGGTGAGTCATGCTCGGTGCTCCGAGCTTATGGGCTCTTGTAGGATCTCTGGAGATGCTTCGATAAAATCTTGCCTCAAAGCCTTCCTGTGCTAGCACGTATCGATATAATGCTTTGTCGTGGGTGTAAACAACATCAGACAGTGTGCGAAGATGTCAGCTGGTTAAGCACTGGGTCAACCACAACAATAAAAGATGACTAGTAGGAGTTGTTAGGTGGAGCTGTAGGATCAGCAAAGGCAGAGATGGAGGAGTAGGAGGCGAAGGAGGAAGGAAAACAAGACTGAAGGTGACTTACATCTATGTAGTTGGCATTGACATAATCGGAGCTGGGGTCTGCAAGCAGAGAGTGGAGCTTGACTCGATGGCGATCATCTGAAATGCACAAAAAAGGATTTTGGGTTCACTGATTATGCAACAGACCCATCTACTATATCAGTCACTATATTGGCTTTTATTTAAGCAGACAAAAGCAGATTTAGGTTAGGATGTGGAGAGAGCGATATGACATGCAACAAAGGTCCATGATCGGGTGTTGCAGTTATATGGTAAGTGTCAGTAGATGCGCCGCTAATGAATCTTTTCAAATATCCTTATCAGTTCAAAGGATAATTCAGGATCATTATAAAGTTATTACCTGTACCTATTATTTTTGTCAATACAACAAGACATTGTCCTCACCAAAATAATTGCTGAGATCCGCATTGCACTGTGTTGCAAGATCTCAGCAAATACTTTGGGGAGTTCAGTTGTACCCAATAGAAATGATTGCCAAAGCTGTGAAAATGGGACCGAAGTGTTATAGTAAGGTAGGATCCTTAAAGGGGCTGTGATGACACCTGCCTCATAGACAGCTGCCATCCTACTTAAAAAGTTTGATTCATCAGGGTTTTAATGCAGAATTTTCTGTCTAAATGCTTTTTCCAGGTTTTCCCAGAATGGCTCAGAAAGAAACTAACACTACCTCTACATTAGACTATCTAAATTTTAAAATGCTGTTTCAATGTGAAAACATTAGCGTTTCTGGGTAGATTTTTTATTGGGGACTGAAACACCAGAACAACAAGAAAATGGTTGCCATATTTTCAGTTCAAACAAGAACTGCGCATCACAACCAACATCTGTTGAGACGTGGGGACAAACAGCCCAGCTGACCAAATCATTATGAATACAGTGCTGAATGATTGGCTATACTGACTCTCGGTAGAAAAAGTGAGGTGACACCTTCTCTCTGTAGTCACCTATACTGTGTTTTAATACAGCCAAATTCACCCTATAGGTGTTCTCATTTACATTTTGTTTTCTGAAAATGAATGCGTATGTAATGCTGATTTAATTGCGGCTTCTAAACATGTTAACCAGCTTTCCCAAGCTGCTGAGCTGCAGTGAAAACAATCATTATTTCATAACTGAGATGTTGTCTGACAAAATCAACATAAATCCAGATTAATGACTGTATTGACATTTAAAATGAACAATGACAGAGAAAGTTGGCAGAAAGTTATTTTTAACTTAACTGGAATACAGCCCCCGACCCTCACTGGGCTGACTTGCATCGTTTTACAAAAGCTCTGGGAGTAAAAATAATTATTGGGTGGCTTTGGCAGACTTGTAAAATACAACAGGATTGTTGTTAAATGGTCCTTTACAGTGTAGGTATTAAAAGCTATTAATATTTCGGTGTGCTGTAACCTACAGTAAAAGTGAGACTGAATCAGAGCCAAGTAAAAACAGCATCTTTCTTCCTTGTTACCCCAAAGTACTTACGGCTAAGCAAGCTGTCGTGCCTTCCTTTGGTCTTGTCCTTCTTTTTTGTGACATCCCAGCCATCAAAAAAACTCTGCAAAGTAAAGTTGGAGATTACAAGTTAAGATGTTACAAAAACAGGGGCAATGTGTCTTTGATGCTTTTTGACTCACAATGGAGACTTTGCAAATGCAAGTGTTACCCCTAAGGTTGTCTGAGTAACTTCACTATTATAGCATCTTGCCAAGTCATCAACAGACATCTGCCACAACATAGCAGGGAGAGACTGAGGCTGTGAGGTGATACACAGCACTCAGAGATGGCAGCCCACTGCAGTCATTCTCATTCTAGACACTGTGTGAAGCTTTCTGCTTGAAGAAGCCATTGCTCTACACCTCAGTGTTACATTTGTAACAGCTGTTTATGGCACCTGACTACTAAATCTGCTGGTGCGGCTAGATGAGTCATTGAATCTAAATTAATACTATAAGTGAAGGGATAGCAGGAGAAAAAAACAGATATGAGCATGGATGGGTCTGGCTTGCGTCGTACCATATTCTGTTGAATTTTAAGTCACAACCTGATCTCCTTGCTATATCGGTACGCACATCCAGGCTCTTGTACTGAGGCATGTGGTCTCTCATCTGCAGTCGACCAATCCCCCCTTAGACGTGGCGGGGGGGGCAAATTGGGACCACCTGAGACCCCCGGCCGAGCAACACAAAGCATGCTGATCAGGGGATTACATTTGCTCCTGGATCCTGTACAGGTAATACCTGATCTAATCCTTCTTAACAAACCTACCTTTGTCCAGCATCCTGTATTTGTGGAGTCTAAACAACATTCTGTTCACCTTTACAGAGCTTTTCTTAAATCATCTCTTCTATATTAGCTCATCAGCTGAATTCAACATGCTCACCATTTAAAGCCCCTAAAAAATGGCTTAAAATGCCAAAAGTTTTTCTCTGTAATATTTAATACTCAGGAATAAATAAGAAACAATCAAAGTTAGTTCAGAAATCCCTCGGTATTACTTATTAATAGCTTAACAGTCAAAATAATACAGCTAATCTGCTTCATCAGGACCATTTGATGAGAAAGAACCCCATAAGAGTCATCAATTTATATTGAAATTAGGATATTATTATAATGGAAGAAGGCAGTGCTCCATGGCTTTAATGTCTGATCCGTCAGGTGCTTTTTAGTGAGGCAGGTGGAACTACAAAACATAATCCAGGAACTTTTGCTTGATATTAAGTGTAGACAACCATGGAAAAAAAAACAATTTTACAATAAATTTATAATACTATTTTACCCAGTGGTGGGCCGTCTGGGCCAGCAAGGCCTTCTCTGCTGGCCTAACATAAATCATGATCATAATTTGATAAAAGTTAATTTAATTTTGAATTTACTTTCCCTAAATATATAAAAATATTCTTCACATTCTCTTCATGTTCGTGTTGTTTTTAGGTTAGAG
>JAVQJD010035494.1:0-10049 GCA_036023655.1 Nannoperca australis
CTGGACTCCAATGAAGGAGTAGAACCATCTCAAGGAGGATCAGAAGAAATGGACAGCATGTGAGTTAAATATGAGTGTCACAGCAAAGGGTCTGAATACTTATGACCATGTGATATTTTTTCTGTCAAGATGGGGTGCTGAGTGTACATTAATTAATCGATTTTAGCAAATGGCTGCATTAAAACAAAGAGTGAAAAATTTAAAGGGGTCTGAATACTTTCCGTACCCACTGTATCTGGCTCATTAGCAACTAAATGCTTTATGCAATATGTTCACCAGCCAGTCACTAACTTTGCCAGGCTTAGGCAAAGCTCTGTTAATCAGAGCTTGATGGCTGAACACTACAGAGCCACTACACTGCAAGCAACACCTATATATATATAAAAACATTGATTAATTCAGCAATAACTCAAACATTCTTTGGTCCAAACCAAAGCAGTTTATTTCAGTGATTTATTCTTTTAATATTGTTTATCTGGACCAGGGTTTGGTGTTCTGCAATTCTACAATTCTGCATTCAGTAAAAAGCAGCGCTTCAACATAGAATGAAGAAACGTTAAGTTAATACACATACAGTAATATAAATCATTGCATAGTGTCAACACATCTCATGACTCACTGCAGATATTGTACAAGTCAGTGTTAAGCTTTAGTGTAAATCAATTCATTTTCAGCATTTAGAATGAATCAAAAGGAAAAACATCAAAAAGATTGTGTGCAAACATATTCACATTCATACTGCAGTTTGTCAAGAAACACAAGAGGTGTGTGTGTGTGTGTGTGTGTGCGCGCGCTGAGGGGATGATTTGCAGGCCTAATGTCACAGGAAGCACCAGCAGCCATATTGATAATTTTCCATGCCCTGCCTCATTTCACTAAGAGGCCCAACCCGACCGTTGTTGGTGTTTTCAGTTCACTCATGAGACAGAGAGAAGCAGCACTGACGGTGACAAAACAGGGCCATATAGTGCGAACCTCAAAACAAAACGGTGTTTCTGTGTGCAGTTAACGTGAATATGACATTTGTTTTCACTGCACAAAATCTATAGTGTTTGCAAACAGTTCAAAAATTTGAAAAATTGAGATTGTTTTGTTGCAGTATCGTCATGTTAAACAAATGGCTTACATACAGTGCATACTACAAAACCTCATTTACACTTTGTGAATTAATCTCTTTATGGTTATTTTTGAAAATTGACAATAGCTTTTGTAGCCCTCTACTGGTTGGGAAGCTATTCAGAAGAAAGGTACGACGATGATTACAAAATATGACGTTGCTTTTATTATAATCACTGATGTAAATGGGATGTATACAATTTCCTGATCAAATGTCTGACTGTTTCATTGTTCTTAAGCAATGACGCAGGAATCAGACGGTTTCTTTGCTTTTAGGGTTGGGGAGGAAGGTGAAGAAGACTGGGTGGGTTGGTTAACACTTGTGCTGGGTTGGTATTGGTAAGATCCCGTGCTGGAGTGGTAAGACAGTGTGCTGGGTGGGTGTGAGAATGTGTTGGGTTGATAAACTGGTGTGCGGGGTTGGGGAGCTGGTCTCGGTCTCGGTACCGGTGCCACTATCGGTCTCGGTCTCGGTGCCGACGCAGAGCCATATAAGTCAACATGTGTGGTCTTGTACTGCAGCAGGTACTCGGGATAGATCTGGAGCTTCTCAAACACAACAAAGATGGAAGGGTCTAAAACATCGTCTACGCAGCTGTCAAAGAAGTGTATGTCCCCGCCGTCCTTGGACGGAGGTCGGCAGTAGTCGGGGGACCCCTTGGTGTAGTCTCCCACTAGCAGCCGTGAGATGAACATGGATCTGACAGCAGAGTTACCTGTATAACTGTGGGAGTATTTGGCATCCCGTGCAAAGTAACTACCTGGGTGTGGAGAGATTTCCATTTGTTAATGTAATGCCATTATACAGCATCTGTAAAAGATACATGCTGCAACTAACGATTGTTTCATTATCAATAAATCTGCAAATTTGAATAAATAATGATTTGTTTGGTCTATAAAATGTCGCAGCACATAGCAAATTGAGATGTTATGACCAATGTCACTGAACCAGAGCAAGTCACTAATGTAATGTAAAGATTTGTAATGTAATGTTAAGATTTTAGGATTGGTTGAATGGATACTCTTAGAATAAATTTTAAATTGTTACCAAATCAATATATAGCCAAGAATTAATATTTCTTCTACTCACCTTTGCCAAAAGCAGTTCCATGAGTTCCACAGATTCTCCAATCGAAGTTGGTGTGGCAGATGACATCTACATATTTAGAGTCTGTGCCATGAAAAAGCTTTTTTTCTGTCACATTGCGCCCACCGTTGTTGTTCTTCATTTGATTTTTCTGCCTTTATTTAGGAAAAAGAAATCAGAAAACGTAAATCCTAAAAGCTAAAGTGAAGTGTGACTAACTTTAGCTGAGCTGTGCTCTCAGTTACACAGCAATGTCCACATTTCTAACATTAGTTCACTTTGGCCACTATTAGCAAGTTGCTGCAGCGGTGCATGTTACGGCTTATAAAAGTTACGTACAAGCTGTGTCTAAATTCAGGGGCTGCATCCTTCATAGAGACGGCGTGGCCTTCGTAGACGGCAAAGTCTGAACCGAGCGTTGTTAAATAAGCTGGTCTACCGAGGATTTCCTGTTTGTGTCACCAGCTGTTCCTGTCCTGACCCCAGTGTCACAAAGTGGCGCTCCTGTTGTCTAGCAACCATGACAGCTGCAATTGAGGTTTGAGGTTTTAAAGGCCCCATGGTATTTTAACATTTCTACTGTTAGCTATTTAAGGAAGTTGAAACCGAATATTTATATTTACAAGTGTAATCCTCTTCGGTCGCTGTTGATGGTACATTTGGGGGTTTATTTTTCGCACAATGAATCTTGGGATAGGCTGGGCTGTGAAGGATCCAGCCGTTGGTTCCTTCAAATTTGGGAAAAGAAGGCCACATTTCTTGGACGCTTTTGAAATAGGACGGCCTTGTCGCGCCGCTGTGACGCGTTTGTTGTTGTTGTTTTTTTATTTTATTTTTAAAGGCAGCCTTCGAAGGATGCGGCCCGAGTTGAGTAACAGCCAACATCTCCCTTTATCAACCAGTGGTGGTGATCAGAGCAGATACAATGATAACCTAGCTAAGAAGATTTTAGCAAGCACATGAAAAACACACGTACCACTGAAAAAGTTCCCAAACAGCCTTGTTCTGAATCCTCTCGATGTTAGTGATGTCAAAGCCTCTCATGGTTTTACAGAAAAGAGCTTCGATCTCCTTAAATTCATCTGAGGAGCGGAGGAGGGGGACTCTCTGGAGAACACATACCAAAGAGAAAAGAAATGATTTTTCCATGCAAAAAATTTAAATTCTAAAAAAGCAATTCAGAAAACACACATGCCCTACAGTGCATCCGGAGAGTATTCACAGCGCTTCACTTCTTCCGCATTTTCTTATGTTACAGCTTTATTCCAAAATGGAATAAATTCATTTATTCAGGAATAAAAATAATTTATACCTTTATTTGTAAAGAAATTGGCTAGAGATGTCCAAGTCACACTATTATTTTATGTTGGTACAGAACATTACGTTATTGCCTAAACAGCACAGTGTTAACATTCATTTAGGAGCTGGGACTATGGATTCAAACGTCTTATTTTTATGTCAGTGTTGGAAACTTCAGATTTTCAGGTTGCTGCCAAGAAACAATGAACTGATTTATTTCCAAACTAAACCCAGAAGACAAACAATAAGCATATTATGGGCGTCATTATAATGATGACGTGGATTCGGCTGCTTGTAGCAGTTACGCTAGTCAGCCTGTCAAACAACCACTTTTTCGTTTTCCTAAGACATCCTATAGCATGTACATTCACATAACTCCTTAGCCTGGGCATGAATGTTAGCTAAAACAGTAGAGACGTTTAAATTACATTTCTCATGCAGTTTGAAGGTGTGGTGTATTCACAATACCCTAAATCCTGTTTGAGGAACCTGCGTCTTGTCCCAGTGGTCTGGTACAGCGGTGAAATTTGGTCCAAGGGGCTTTCTGTGGTCAGAAAGCAAACTAGGATTAGGATTAGTTTTATTGTGAGGTAGTTTATATTAAAATATATATATATTTAAAAGGTGGAAAACATAAGTGGGACCTCGCTTTCTTTGTTTTGACATCATCTGCGGAGACAAACCGGGGCCGTCTCTTTACAAGCCTCTTAGTGCCATACTGCTTGTTTGTTTGTATCATGTCTGAGGAAAGAAAAAAATAAATAAAAGACATGATTATAATTCAGCTTGAATATTTTCAACTGCACAAAAGTGTAAACACAGAGATCAATTGCATAACCTTTGTTTACCTTGGAAACTGAGCGAATACGACTGTGAACCAGCGGTAAACTCCACAACATCTTTGTCATTGTCCAGAAATCTCTGCTCCAGTTTAGCGCTGTCCATGTCTGCTGGTCTATGTCCACCAGTCTGCCACACAAGAGAAGTCTTTTTTTTACCTTAAAACATATCTGAAACGGTGGATGAGCAACCAGGAGCTGTTGGTATGGTATGCAAAGATGGTATTGGCTACAGAAAGAACTATTTAAACATGAATTTAAGTCAACACAGCGGACTTCAGCACAACGGTTAGGCAAACATAACGGTTTATAAAGAAAAAGTTCCACATTTTGGGAAATCCACTCATGTGCTTCCTTGCTAAGAGTTAGATTGTTTGCTAAATATAAATGCAAGGAACAATGTGAATATGCAGTCTGTTCCACGATTAGTCTTTCATCAGATCTTGGTGAAACACACAATTGTTGTCTTTTATTCATTTTCATGCTGTGTTCACATGCAGTCTGAAATATGTGTAGACCTGGAGGACAAAAGACCGTTAAGAAGGGCTCTGCTTTGAAAGTTGGAGAATTGAGCTCAGGCATCTCTGCCTCTTTTCAGTTTTTTGCGTGGATGTGAAACCATTAAAAACAGGATTAAAATTTTAATCATGTGCATGTGTAGTAACTTAAGCAACAGAATTCAGCAGGGAAAAAATAAGAAAAGTCCACCCTAAACATAAAACAGATGAAACAGAGTAGAAAGAGTTGCAGGGTTATGTAAACGCAAGCAGTCGTCAGTTCTGTGGAGGATTAGTAGACCACAAGCGGGAGGATGAAGTGGGAAGTTCAATCCTGGTGTGACTTGAGTCACGCTGCAATCTGACACTGCTCCCTTCCACAAACGTCCACATGGACCACAGACAGCGTAGCATATTACAAAGCAGCCTCGCTTCTTTCTCATCGTGTGCAAAATCTATTAGAGTGGGTCTGCTGCAGTGAGCTGTTATCACTACAGCAGCATTTGGAGTTGCGGTCGGCCTGTGAAATG
Organism: Nannoperca australis; assembly: GCA_036023655.1. Lineage (NCBI taxonomy): Eukaryota > Metazoa > Chordata > Actinopteri > Centrarchiformes > Percichthyidae > Nannoperca > Nannoperca australis. The sequence goes on from JAVQJD010035494.1 coordinate 5,369, forward strand.
TCACCAAAACAGAGGTAAATCAGATCCACTAGCTTTACTTGTTGAGGCGTGTTGTCAATGTACATATCTTCAAAGAAACTGTTGGCTGCTGCAGCTTTTTCATGCTGCTCCTGTTTGTTAACTCACTGTTATCTATTAGGAACGGTTTACATGTTTACACGGCTTTTCTGACGTGGAGTAATGACTTCAAACTTTGATCAGCCCTTAAATGGTCAGATAAGATAAGTGTTGACTGGCTGCAACATTAATGTTGCAGATTGGGATAGTCCCTATTTTAGAATATTTACCATATAGCGTTACATAACAAAGATCATAAGAAAGAGCAAATAGCTTCTAAAGTAATGAAAAAAACAATCTATTGTGACAATATGACCTTGAAAATACACAAATGTTTTTTTGGCCAAAGGGGGGCAGAGCAAAAATTTGTAAACTCTCAAACACTCAAATTTTGTCACTTTAAAATTTCATATGTGAACGTGTCAGCAAACAGCTGCTTATTTACACATCCAGCAGTCAGTTAGCAACATTATCTTTCATTTTGAGTTACGTTTGTGTCCATCTGATGGATTCAAGTCCAATATTCACTTTTCTTTAAGAAAGATCTAGCCGCTAAATGCTCCAATATATTCACTAGCTGGTAGCTAACTTTGCTGTTTGATGCTGAACAGGTAGCGTTTAAAAATGGTAATTTAATCCATTGTTTCTATGAAAACATTGATTAGAGAAGCTTTAACAGGATACAGGAAAAAAATAAAAACTGAACATACTGGAACATAACGTAAACTGAAGTGGTTTTATTTTGTGAATGGCTTTGTAGTGTGTCGTGCTCTAAACCGTGGCACCCAGTGAAAGTTCCGGGCTCAGTGGCGTTTACTCACAGCGTACTCGTTCCACTTGCCGAACTCATCCTCCCAGTACCAAATCCACTCAGTGGTGTGGATGAAGGTCGGCTCACGCAAAGAGTTAGCGGTAGAGAGTCGTCGCACTTTGTTTGTTCCACGGGTCATCGTGTCAAAATGCAGAGGTAGGCTGCTGCCACTAAAGACAGCAAAAATTAGTGACTATTAATTTATACAATTCAACTTTTAAAAGCAAGTAATCTATTGAGTTACACCGATACATGAGCTTGCACATCAATAATGGGATTTTCACTATCCAATGAAAAATGAGTTTTGTTTTCAGGTCATAAAACATCTTATTTCATTTTTTTAAAAGCCATTTTATTTCCTGTCTTTTTTTTTTAAAGCCTTTTTTTTCTTCCAGGTACAGCGTGAGCGATAAAAAGATCCTTCCTTTTAAGTTTATGCTGTGGCAGTAAGAGGAAATATTAACAATACCACCCCTTTTATCAAGTGAAAAACATCTCTCTCCATAACTAATGTCACTGACTGATCCCTTTCTGCTGTATGTCCCATCCAACAAACTCTTGACATTTTTTCTTTTGGGCTTTTATTAGAACTAGGACACTGGTCAGTCTTTGTTTTCTCAGGATAATACTGGAAGCTAAGGAACAGCTTGTGGCGTTACAGCCTGAAGTTAAATTTGCCCCACCTTGCTTTAAAAAAGACGTTTGACATTTTGGGTAAAAACTTTGTTGCAGAGAGTTAGAGGAGAAGATCGATACCCCTCCTATGTCTATACGCTCAATGTAGAGAAGCAGCTAGCAGCCGGTCTCCACTCTCACTTTGATGACTCCAGGAAATCAAAGAATAGACTCCCCGTAAACCCATGTGTTGTTTTAACTCTTTGGTTTTTGGACGGATTAAACAAAGGAGATCTCATGTGTTAATTAGTGAGCGTTAGAGGTGCTGGCACAGTGGTTGGATTGTGTTATCTGTGGACAGAGCCAAGCTAGTCGTTTCCCTCTGTTTCAAGTCTTTATGCTGAGCTAAGCTAAGCAGCTACTGGCTGTAGCTTCGTATTCACAGTACAGACAGGAGAGCAGAATCGATCTTGTCATTTAACTCTCTGCAAAGAGGAGAACGGATGTATTTTACAAAACGTCAAACCATTACTTTAAAGATCTAAAGATCAGTCCGGGCTTTGGAGCCCTCTGATGGTGCAAATGAAAAAAATAACCAAGAAACACTTTTTTTAAATTGTAAAGTTAAGCATGACAATTCTATCATTTAAAAGTGAAACCCTAAGATTGGAAAGTAAAATACACCTTGAGATGGTTGGTTTTAAGAGTAACATTTTCCCAGAACTACAAAACTACAATGCCATTAAATGTCAGTAGAGAGTACCTGTATGTGTTTTTAGGGTCACAGTAGTCCTTCTCAATCGTCTCATTATCAGGCAAGGGGCTCCACTGATCATCCTCTTTGACCTCCCATCTGTACGGCATCTTGTCATGAGCTTTAAAACATCGGTCTGAGAACACATCGGCCATTAAACAAGATTAATGTCACCGGATCAAACTCATGTGACAATTCCTTTAAAAGTACACAGAATGAGAGTAATTATTAGTTTGGCATGATGATCTATGCTGTGTCATTGATTACTCACCCATATGTATACAGTGTCCTTTGATGAAGTACATGCAAATCTCTGTTTTATCTAAAGGAAACAAAACAAAGTGCACCATAGAGAGTTCAGTTAGTGTTTTTTTCAGAAAACAGTTATAATGAAAGCTTTAGCAGCTTGTGTAGTTTACCTCGGACAGGCCTGTGCCTGTCTCTTTTGTTTAGTCCATCATCACCATTGTGATTGACAGTACCAGAGATGTCATCAGTGGACCGGGTTGGTTGCAGAGGGTTGCCACCTCTCCCTCTGGCAGCTGCTGAAGTTTTACTCAGATTTAGTGATTGTTGCTGCTCGTCTTTGATGCCTTCCATTGGTTCATTGTCGCTGCTCAGATCCATGTCACTGACGGCAGTAACGAGGTCACTAGTGGAACAGGTTGGCTTCTGATGTTTGCCCTGGTTTCCTCTGTTTCCTCTGTTGCCCCTGTTGCCTCTGTTACCTCGGTTACCGCCTCTCCCTCTACCTCTCCTCCACTCTTTTGGTTTTGAATTCAGACCATCATCGCTGCCTGCATCAGTGCCGTTGGCAGTAGCAGTAAGTTGACCCCTTTCGCTCTTGCATTTTGTATCAAAGTACCTCAACGCCACTTTATTTGCATAAACAAACTTCATCAACTGCATGAGGCTTTCAGGCACGCCTCTTTCCTGCAGGCTTTTTAATGGCTGTGGAAAGTTAAAACCATGAGCCCTGGAGCAGTTGCAGTCCCGGTTCAGGTACCTCTCACAGATATGTAGTCTTTTGCAACCATCACCAGCCTGACACCGGCCAAACGCCCCGTCACCATTGTTGTAATCATAACATATCTGGCATAGGGAGGAAGATGAAACAAGGAAGAAAGGTGGTTACAATCAAGCAAAGCAAAAGGAAAGGACACAGTTAGAAAACAACAAACAGGAAATTGCTGTACTGATTAACAATTATTTTCTTCCTTTAAGATAATAAAATACAGATTTTAAGCAAATAAATCTAAGCGTTGAAACAAAAAACTTCTGGTACTCTAAAGAAGTCTAGGGTCTGTTGCAATCATATTTTCAGGATCTGTGTACCATAGGCGACAGTTCTGAGACCAAACCATCAATCTGATTTGGAAAAGCTCCTCTGGATGCAGTTTCTGTATGTAGTCAAACTCACAGGAGGCAGGAGCCCGTTGTCGCTCTGCAGCAGCAAAGTGCACAGCTCCGTCCTGGTCAGACTCTCCAGCCCATGCTCTCTCCGTAGCCAATCATTGTGATCAGAGTCCAGATCGTGGGAAAAGTTGCATCCTCTCCTGTCATCAAAGAACACAACACACATAATTCAGTCACAAGTTTAATATCCCTGCATGATGTTTTGTAACTACAAAACATTAGAACGTTTTTTATGCATTCAGGCAGTGGTTGTAAAGTCACACACACACACACACACACACACACAAGTGCGGCATATACCAAGGAGATGCTCTGTCCCCGCTGTTGCCCTGCATAGGCCTGAACCCTCTCAGTCAGATCATCACAAAGACTGGCTACAGATACCGACTACAGAATAGAGCAGTCATTAGCCACCTCCTCTACATGGATGACATCAAGCTGTATGGCAGGCGTGAGCGAGACATCGACTCACTGATCCACACCACCAGGATCTACAGCAAAGACATCGGAATGTCATTCAGACTAGACAAGTGGGGCCAGATGGTATCCAAGAGAGGGAAGGTAGTCAGAATTGAAGGGATCAGACTACCAGAAGGCAACATAGCAGATGTGGAGGGCAGCTACAAGTACCTTGGGATCCCGCAAGCAAATTGGAGCCTTGAAGAGGCCGCAAGAAAATCAGCTACAGCCACGTACCTCCACAGAGTGAGGCAAGTCCTGAGGAATCAGCTGAATGGGAAGAACAAGATCTGAGCTATCAACACCTATAAATAGCCCGTCATCAGATACCCCGCTGGCATAAGGTCGCCAGAAGAGGTGATAGAGCCACTGATATAAAGACCAGGAAGCACCTCACAATGCATGGAGGATTTCACCCCAAGTCCAGCACCCTGAGACTGTACACTAAGCAAAAGGAAGGAGGCCGAGGACTAGTGAGTGTCAGAACCACTATCCAGGATGAAACAACAAAGATCCATGAGTACATCAAAAGGATGGCCCCAAGTGATGAGATGCTTAGGGAATACCTC
>JAVQJD010035497.1:0-61878 GCA_036023655.1 Nannoperca australis
TTGAAAAGTACAGTGCTTTTCCTTCAAAAATAAGGACATTTCAATGTGACCCCAAACTTTTGAACGGTAGTGTATATATATATATATATATATATATATATATATATATATATATATATGTATATATATAGACTGCAGTCTGCAAACCTGTGAGCGAGTCAGCCTCCGCTTCCACGGCCTCCCCTCTGAAGGCCGTGGGCTGTGCCACCGTGAAATGCTATTAGCAGCATAACAAAGTTGTGAATTGAATGCGGCAGCGATGAGAAAAGCCTTACGACATGTGAAACCCTGTTAGGATGCAGATTAGCGTTATCTGCGCTGCACCTGTCAATATCTATTATGGCTGGAGGGCAAGGACGGGGCAGAGCTGGACATGGAAGTGCTTCCGTCAGCACAGTGGCCACATCCAAATACCAATACTTAAAAAGAAGACAGCTCGTATTAGTATGCAAAGAATAAGCTTTGATACAGTCGGCAGCCTTGTTTTTATCACAGGGAAGAGTCTTCTCCCTTTACAATGAGGAAGGAGTGCATTGAAACCAGGAAGATGCCACAACAATAGAATAATTCAAGGGAAAAAAGCTGACAACCAAGGACGGAAAGGAAGCCGTAGCGCTGCGCGAAGATGCTGAGCGTTAGCGGCCGTGTTGTGAAGGACAATAGCCTCATTTGGTAAACAAATAGGGCTCGATTTCAGACTCACACATGCAAACACGCCGACGTTTTACTGATGGATGTTCATCTAAAATCTAAACTAAGCAAAAGGTGGTGGGGGAGGAGAGAGAGAGATGAGTTAACACCCTGTTTTAAGAGCATATCTGTGCTCCCAGGGTCACGAGTGATGCATCCCACTGGCTCTCGGATGTAAAGGAGCCCTCGCCTGTACCAATCTGAAAAACGCAGCATCCATACAGCACCACGCCGTGACAGTGAGATCAGGGTCTGCAGGCTCACTGCTGCACACATCTGTGCACACATCTGTAGCGGGCTGAGAGCCAGCAGCAGGGACCGGCCTGGGAGCGCCAGGGACCGGCCTGCGAGCGGCAGGGACCGGCCTGCGAGCAACAGAGACCGGCCTGGGAGCAACAGGGACCGGCCTGGGAGCAACAGAGACCGGCCTGGGAGCGGCAGGGAGCGGCAGGGATATGCCTGGGAGCGGCAGGGAGCGGCAGGGATTGGCCTGGGAGCGGCAGGGACCGGCCTGCGAGCAACAGGGGCCGGCCTGGGAGCGGCAGGGACCGGCCTGGGAGCGGCAGGGAGCGGCAGGGAGAGGCAGGGACCGGCCTGGGAGCTGCAGGGACCGGCCTGCGAGCAACAGGGACCGGCCTGGGAGCGGCAGGGACCGGCCTGGGAACGGCAGGGACCGGCCTGTGAGCGGCAGGGACTGCGAGCGGCACGGACCGGCCTGGGAGCAACGGGGACCTTCCCTCGTGTGTTGTCCTGGGAAAGCGTCCAGCAGGCCCGGCCCCGCTGGAGGACGAGGCCGCCTGGTTATCCTTTTTTCTCCCGTAATGTGAAACATCTATCAGAGACGTTTCAACGAGCCGCGTGGCCACTTTTCTTTAGCGCTCATTAAGAGTCGACGCCAGCTGGGTGCCTGCAGGAATGCATGATGGTTCATTATATTATTTACCCATTCTGCGCTCATTCATCATCGGGTGTAATGTGGTTTGCGGAGCGCCATCAGCATTAGGTATCATTGTGAGTTCGTACCGCTGAGCCTCGCAGTATAAAGTTCCTGGAGCGACACAGCTGGAATGTTTCTGGGCGCTTTGGTTTCTCTTTAAAGCCGTGGGTGAGTGTGAGAAGCGGTATAGAAAACGAATGGATGGATGACTGCAGACATTTTGAGGACATATCCGCATTGTATGCAAAGCAGAAGTGGAACCAGGTCACCCTTGAAACAAAGTCAGTCTCAAGTGGAAAGGCTTGCAGTAAAGATCTGCTACAATCCAGCGTGTCTCCTCGTAGAAACATGAGAAAACTGCCCTGAGCGCTGTAGTTGTTGTCTGTTGTCTGTAATTAGGAGGTGATTTCAACATATTGATCCCGGGGGAAACACTCCTCCTTAATGTGTCTTATTAAGAGCGATATGCAGCATAGGTTCACTCCCCATTGAGGTTATGTAAGGTCACGTCGAGGTTTCAAACTGATCTCAGACAGGACTCAGGACTTTTTATTGATCAGCCTTTGAGACCAGCTGATTGACTGAGATCAGCTGAGAAATCTGCCGTCGAATGAGATGGAAGAGATGTGTTTGTGGAGCAGTAATGATGCATGCGGCCGTCTCCTCTCCCTTATCGTCGTGATGTGAGCTTTGATATGCTGCAGAGTCGTGGTCCTATCAGATCAGATGTGGCTCCGGGCGAGTGGAGCCTTCATGAGGGGAGGAGGAGGAGGAGGAGGAGGAGGAGGAGGAGGAGGAGGAGGAGGAGGAGCGGCTCCCGATGCATCATATTCTTCCCATTTCTCTCCAGTTCCAGACAACAGGCCCTGGCGAAATGACTGCGGGTGCCGCCAACTGTGAAATTAATTGAACTTGTGATCCGAGGGCTAGAGACCAGCATCCGGCCCGAGGAGGCGAGTGTGCATCCGCGCTCACATTAGCCCATGACAAAGGAACAGCGAGGCCCAGAGGCGCCGACCGGATCCGTGGTCGGGTTCCTCGACAAGACGTCTCCGGAGCAGCAGAGACGTGCCGTCGGCTCTCGTTAGAGGCGTTATTCTGAGAGAGAAATCACACGGGTTGACAGGTCCGTTGCGTCGAGCTGATGATGTGTCTGTAGATGATGGGTCTGTAGATGATGGGTCTGGGTCTGTAGATGATGAGTCTGTAGATGATGGGTCTGTAGATGATGGGTCTGTAGATGATGGGTCTGTAGATGATGGGTCTGTAGATGATGGGTCTATAGATGATGAGTCTGTAGATGATGGGTCTGTAGATGATGGGTCTGTAGATGATGGGTCTGTAGATGATGAGTCTGTAGATGATGGGTCTGTAGATGATGGGTCTGTAGATGATGGGTCTGTAGATGATGAGTCTGTAGATGATGAGTCTGTAGATGATGGGTCTGTAGATGATGGGTCTGTAGATGCTCATGTTTAAACCTTGTTAGTTTTAAAAGGATAATGCGCTTCTTGTTTTCTACAATAAGTTCTGGCTTTTGTTTCGATCTGTGCAGTTTTCCTGGTCGCTGTGTGACCAACATGTCGGGTTTAGATCTTCTGGATCTCTTCATAAATAAGATGTGTCTGGTCTGAAGACGGCAGCGAAAACCTCCTGTCTGACAGGATATGGTGAGAAAAGGTTGTTCATTTTACGAAGCAGAGGAATCCCACCTGCTGCTGCTGGTCACGTGTTCTCAGGTGTGCCAAGTTTAAAATGTGATCTAAAGATTAGGAATTACTCCCGCTTTAACTTTAGTTCAATACCATCTGAGTCAACATGAGTTATTTGGACTATTTCAACCAAATGCACCAGAAGCAGAAGCTATAAACAGCTGATCTAACGTGATCATTCCCCTGCTGGAGTGCACGCTTGCATTCTCCGTGTGCTACTTGTGTTAAGTTGTGATGACTTTTACTTCTCTAATTCCACCAAATGATTGGCTTTTATTTCTTTTTTTGACTTGCTCCAGTTCTTCCGAGCCTCCGCGGGGACGTGTGCACGTCCTCTCAGTAACGAGGACCAACACAGGTGGAGGAGACGCCGCTCGTTTCACTTCATTGTGTGTTTCATATAAGGATCTTTACCAATAAACCAGCAAATCAATCAAACTGTTCAGTCCTCTACAAGTCCCTGTCTGGTCAGGTTTAATCACACGAGAGTAAATTCATTCTCTAATTTTCCTTTTGGCTCCGGACCAGAAGCCGAACCGAGCCGAGCTGGATGTTCTCACAGTGAAGCAGAGAGTAGGGCATCTCTGCCGACGCTCTGCTTTAAGCAGTTTGTGTCCCTGAAGTTCCCCGGCCCCGTGGATATATTGCAATCTGCGCTGCCCCACATTGGATGAGTATCCTCCAGCTCTCATCCAGGTCACATGGCACTGCAGAGTGCAGCGGGGCTTCCAGGTCTCTGCTGCTGCTCAGGTAGAGAAGGTGGTTCAGGGCAGAAGAGGCGTCTTTAGACCAGCAGAAATGATTCAAAGGTACGAAAGTACTGTCTGCAACTGTGAAACCTAAAGCAATAACATGTTGCTGAATCTGAAACCAGCTTTTATTACAATGATTTAATGAGGTTTCCATCCTGCCACTCATGAAAACTGAGGAAACACTGAGGAGAAATCAATATCCTCTGCATGAAACTCAATATCTCATTAATACAAAACAGCAGAGCTCAAGTCACTTCCAATCGGGTCCCAGTCTGTCAAGTCCCCGAGGACAAGTCATGTCTCAAGTCCAAGTCCAATCAACCAAGTCCCCGAGGACAAGTCATGTCTCAAGTCCAAGTCCAATCAACCAAGTCCCCGAGGACAAGTCATGTCTCAAGTCCAAGTCCAATCAATCAAGTCCCCGAGGACAAGTCATGTGTCATGTTCAGTCAAGTCTCAAGTCCTGTCCAACACAGTCCTTTAGGGGAGGTCTCAAGTCCAAGCCTAGTCTCTCAAGACATGTCTGGTACTGTTAAGTCTCAAGTCCTGAATAAAGTCACTTGCAACCGGGTCCAAACACAGTCTGTCAAGTCCCCGAGGACAAGTCACGTGTCAAGTCTCAAGTCCTGTCCAGCAAAGCCACGTCTTCATAAGTCATTTCAGGTTTGACTATTAAAATTACAGAAATGTAACATTTAGCTTATTTATCCGTTGCAGATTTTACTTTTACAGGAGAGAAACGTGATGTTTGTGGAGATAAAAAGGTGAAAACGCCACACTTCTTTGCACACTTTGTTATTTAAAATGATAAATGTTGCTGCTGCATCGATCAAACACAAGTGGTCAATGGATTTCTGATCCTGTCCTTTTGTCAGACAGAGCAACATGTGGCCGCTTGCTTTTCAAAGATGACCCTCAGCGTGGCTTTGGTTTGTGTTTAAAAGTCAGAGTGTCGTGATATTTAATTAGAACTTTCTGAATACGTGGTTCAAATATCACAACCTTTCAGAAAACAGCCTCCTTTGTTGCAGAGCGCCGTGGCTGCCTGCATGCCTTAATCAATTAGACGTGGAAGCTTTTAAGCTCATTCCTCTTGATATCTGTGATTTGCGTAATGATGACCTCATTACTGGAGGCGTCGGCACTGTGTGAGAGGCTGCGGCGGATATCAGACTAAAACTGCAACACAACCATCAGACGAATCTGCCCTCAGTCGACTGCAGGGAGCATGAACAGTCACATGTTCTCCCTCTACCTGGTGACAAAGCCAGCTGCCCAAAGAAAAGAGAAAAATCCGGCCTTGCACGGGTTCTTTTCCAACCTGCGCTGCTTCCTCATGCTCGGTTTTCAAGGTCTCTCTCTGCCGTCAAGGTTTCAGTGTGACGTTTATCTGGACAATATTCCAGTTCTTACTTCAGAGCCTTGAACAAGGTGCGCTGCAGAGTGCTGGGCTTCAGAAATGTCTTGTATTGTGATTTCAGCAGGACAATGCCGACACAAATATAATTAGTTTCCTATTTTGTAAAAGAATGAGCTCTGCGAATCATAAAATAATGACTTGTCACTGGATCTTTTAAGGAGGCATTTTGCAGATAACTAATTCCTGCTTTTTGTCATTTTTTATTCTCTGAATATCACAGAACAGAATAAACGCAGCTTCTTCTTCAGTCCAGTCTTCTGTTCTAGTCCCACACTAAAGTGCCCTTCAAAGCCAGATTAACTCCAATACCTTTTCACAGACATGGAGAAGTACTGTGTTAAAAGATACAGAAAGACTAAATGAAGGCTAAAAAGAAAACCAGGTTTAAGTTCAGACGCCGTCTCTCAGAGGAGAAACATGGATGATTTGCACATTATAATATAAAGATGCATTTGTTTGATCTTAGCTCGTAGTATTGGGTTTCAACTCACTCGAATACCAAAGAAACAAATATTTAAAAACCTTAAAACCTCGACTGCGGCTGCGGAGGTTGCCACGTGACACAAACAGGAAATGTATTGTAAAGAGTTCCACATGAGCACGAAGCGATGAGCTTTAATGCTCCGTTCCAGCTTTTCTGAGCAGCTCGCTAACGAGGACCAGCGCAGGTGTTGGAGATTCATCTCGTTTAAGTTGGTTCAGAACTCTTTTGTCAAGACAAGTTTATTTATACAGGCTTTCTTTTAGCGGCTGCACGCCGTTAATCAGGAAAGAAAAGCAAGAAACCTCAGGAAGAGCAACAAAATGTGCTATAACGGAGAATTACAAAGCGCACAGAAGTGAACTTATGCATCTAAAAACTGCAGAACTACAACATGCCGCCGTATACGTCATACAAACGAAATGTAGAATATTTACAGTTCTGTTAAACTTTTAGGTGCAACAAGTTCAATTAAAAGAGTGTATAAGGTTCAAGCAAGTCTTCCAAACTATGATGTTTCCAACAAACATGTGGAGGCAAAACAATGGACAAACTGAAGAACACTTTGTGAAATGTGACACGGCCGGCAGGTTGTTGACCTCCGCGGCCTCTGATCGACCCGTTAAAGCTCATCAAGTTTTCCTGCCACTCCACACGGCAGCAGAGCTCTTCCTCGGAGGGTTTTCACCCAAACGCAGCCCTTTAATGATCAACACGACACGTCGGACACATCACAACAGGCTGAACCATGTCTGCAGATCCACACATCCTGTCAGTCAAATGCATCATCTCAGACACTGGAAGCTCATGCATGTTACCGGCATCTCTGAAAATGCAGTAAAAAAAGACTTCTTTAGCCGTCTTGATTGATTGATTCTTGATTCTTGACATGAACTGTTGAACACAACGTTTCTCTGCTGCAGTACTTTTTACTTGATGCCTCTCGCGTCACTTGAGTACTCTACAGAACGATTAGCATCACCTCTTTATAGTCATGTAAAGTACAAGCTGCCGTATTAAAGGCTCACGCTGAAGACTTTCCCCCTGTTACTTATAAAATGTCAACCTGTTAAAGAATCTAAATGTGATCCTGACCTGCCGATCTTTGAACGTCCCATCAGTCCCGACGGCAGGTGACGTTTCCTCTCTGCGACGCCTTCAGGGACCCTTGATGTTAAAGTTTCTCCTGCTCTTTCCTGCTGCCGCCTGACCGGCTGAATGCAGATGATGTACAGAGCGCTGATGTTTAGCACAGAGAGGCTGAGAGATAACCACGTTAACAAGGCGACAAACAGCTAATCCTATTCTTTCATGTATATTACAGGTGTTTTTAAGGCACTTTCCTGCACTAGAATTGATGAAATTGCACTTGATTCTGGAAAATTGTGTCTAATATTTTTCACGTTAAGCAAATAAAGCACTGACGTGATGTCTTGTGGAGGTGGAGATGGTTCTTGCTTTGTTTGTTTGCACGGTGGTTTAGATTGGACGTGTTCGGATGGAGCTAAAGTGTTTCTTGTTCCCAAAGAGAGTTTTTAAGCCGAAAGCTTTTAAAGGCTGGAAACGAGGTAAAGACTCAGCTCTCCCCCCTGTTTTGTCCAAGACGGCTCATTGTTTACCACGACGGACCGTCAGGAATGAGTCCAGTGTTTAAAACAGGTGTTTTATGCTGCGAAGGCTCCCTGCTGCTTTAAACACTAAACTCTCATGAAATGTGAAGAATCATAAAATCACACACATCAATTCACTTATTGGGAAATAGTCGAAACTGTTTGTTTTACAGGTTCAACAGTTTGATGGTGAGTAGGTGATAAATAACAAGTAACCCTCAAATTAGCACAAGGTACTTTCTAATTATCATCTACGTATCAGGAAATGTATCATACTATCAATTATCTTCACATTACAATCCTGGAGATGTACTAAATCTATTTATCACCTGCTTATTGGGAAACAGTGGGATTTCATTATTAAATAATGTTGGTAAATGTTACTTGCTAACTGTCACCCACTTACCTTGAGGTTCGGACCTGCAAAATGAACTGTTACCAGCTTTAACGCTTGATTGATAAACGCATGTATTTTCCAGAGGGTTACTGGAGCCGCGTCACTCCTGCAGGAGGTTTCTCGGAGATGGAGATGCGAGTAGCATCCGAGCAGTCGGCAGAGATCTCCAGTGAAAAGTCACGTTTCTGATGAGATTTAATTGGATTTCAGGACAAACAACACGTAGCGTAACAAAACACAACGAGCAGCGAGTGATTAAAAAGCACCTGAGGAGGGATTAGAGGAGGTTAACGGATGCTCTGCTGGCTTCTACAGGATCAGCAGAACACTTGATGTTGTGTTCGAGACAAAGACAAAGTCCTGCATGCAGCTTTTAATGGCTTCCTTCTTTCACTCCTTTTGTTTTGAATGTTTGGAGATAAAACTGTTGCTGCTGTAACGTCACCATTCATTCACACTGTATTTATAGAGGACTCGTGATGCTAATGAATTGTGGCGACCTGCTAAATGATGTTGTAAAGTGTGACAGGATGAGGGAAGAAGAAAAGGCTTCAGCAGACCACAGAGGAAATGAAATTCAGTCCGAGAGGCGACTCGACCCCGTTGTGGAGAGCGAGCACAGAGGTGTGTCTCTGCTTTATTGGCCTTTGCTCTGACGATGTTCATTTGAAAAAAATGACATGATCTTTGGGTGGGACTCATGGCCTCCTTTCTGCTGTGATATCCACAGCGTCAAGAACAGACACTGAATTAATAACTCCAATACTTATTATTAGTATTATTATATTGCTACTCTCCAACTCTCTGCTCTCATATATTACATCTTTCTTTCTAGTAATATTCTTTTTCTATTTTAACTCAAGCGTCTGTTCAAAACAATAAACTTCTAACTAGTTCTAGTTGCAACCGTAAGAACTTTTTAAGGTTACATTAAGGTTTATTCTTCCAAATGTAATATATTTTCTATACATTGTGTTGTAGCAACCGAAATATTATAACTTTATTAGGAATTAGGTCTTGAATCTAAATGTTGAGCTCCCACAAGAGAGCGGCCGTCACATCTCTGGCATCATTTGAGATTTACAAAAGGAAGCAATGCTCCTGTGAAACCGGCCCCAAATCTGCTCTTGCAGCTTTGCATGCTGGGAGAAATTCTAGGTATGCATCATACGTGTGTGTGTGTGTGTGTGTGTGTGTGTGTAAAGATAATGTACAGGTTTATCTCTATACTTAACGACATGCAAATACATTTCAGCCTAACTCTGCAAATCAATATGAAATAGTGCAGCTGTAAGATCTCGTGTGTGTGTGTGTGTGTATAAATATGGTTATGCACAATATATTCAGAGGGATTGCAGACCTTTTACACTTCATGAGAAGGGTTGGCCTGCGGGTCTGTATGTGGTAGCCATGGCAACACACCTTTTGCACACGTAGTTGCCTGTAGTGAGCAGGACTGGCGGGAGGTTAGACACGATGCACGAGCGCTGTGATGTGGACATAAAGCCTCGGACTCTCTGTGCATGCTGATGTCCGGCTGCCTGCAGACGCTAAGCAGGCCCGAGGCGTTTCTTCTTCAGGCTGTGGACGGGTTTTCTGCCGGGAGTCGCTGTCAGATTCTTTGCAGAGCTGAAGGATTCAAACGTACAGAAAACTCAAACAAAAGAGAAGGAAAAGGTGGGGAGGTCGGGGCGGTTCCCTTAACTCTGCTGGAGATAATAAATGCTCTGCGGTCAGATAGTTTGTGGCTGGATTTTCCTGGTTGGTGGGGGGGATGAAAGCATAGAGCAGCTGTCCTCAGAGGAGACTCTGGCTGAAACATCCTCGTTACCTCTGTGTTGAAGGGCCAGTAAATGAGCTGGTCGTTAAAGACCCAAATACATTTAAACCAATACCACCTTAAGTCTTGTATTTGGTGGCCAGACTCTGATCCAAATCCTGGTGCCAGAACGGTCCCAGACCTGACCTGAGTGCTGCTAATTGGAGCTGCTTTTCAGCCCCAAAATGTGGCTTCATAAGATGCCAGAATACAGCCGTGGGGACAGTCTTTAAAACAACATTAAGCACGTGGAGGTTTTTGCCACAAATCCAATTACAGACATGAACGTCCATTTTAGAAGACAGAAATCTCAACGCCTGCCAAATAATAAACATCAACCTCCAGAAGGTTGTGCTCTGCTGGACCCTCCGGTGGCTCCTTCACTGCCAAAGGTTTTTTATAAACTCGCAGAACTTTCTTTTAAATTCGAGTGGAGATCCCAGAGTTTCCGAAGACGCCCAATGCGTCAGGCTTAATATCGGTGAAATGGGTTTTAAAGTGTTGCACGAGATGTCCAGAATATTTTCATCTGATGGACTGGTCCATGATTTCTCACCGGGTTTAAGATGCTAATTCTCGATGGACACTGAATCTAAAAATATAGCCATCGAGTCTGTGAATTGAGTCTTTGGGGAGGAAGGGAGGAAGGGATGGTCTCCTCACTCAGAGAACTAAGGTTGCTGTGTAACCACGTTTCCCCCCTCTACGTTTAAAGAGTTAATTGAAGACGAAGCTAATAGACACGACACTACGGTTTAGTTTTCCGCCGGCTGAACACGGCCGCAGCTTTGGCAACAACTCGGTTACACGCCGAGAACAATTCCATTGAAAGTCTCCAATTAGTTGAATTGATTCCACGTTAAGCTCCGTCACCAGAGACGGCACAAATAGTAAAGGAGGTGATCTGGTCTCTGATATTTGGGTCAGCCTCGACTCGGAAATACAACTTAAAGAAGTTGTGAGAACTCAGGTTGAACACATAAGCATCGTTTAGTTGTTTTATTGCCTGCAGCGTCGTACTTCTTCTTCTTCTCACAGTAATATTAATGCTTTAAAAGTGTGATGCATTCAGTGGAGCTCCAAGGTGACGTGACGGAGTATAGCTGGTGTTGCATTGCATAATGCAGACCATTACCTGGGCCTTCCAGAGCCGGAGACCATCATGGCTCACATCGGATTAGACCAGGCTTCTTTCATTGATCCCCAGGGCCACATTCATCTTGTGGCAGTCACCAAATATTGACTGTAATGGTGACAAATGCGGTCTGCACAGTACAACACTTTACAGCTTATATTGTGCTTTCCTGCGTGAGGCCGGTTCATTGCTGGAATTCATTATTGGTGCAGGACAGACTGGGCGACGCTGGGAGGATTCAGAGGCACCAATTTACTTTTAACAATATGCAAGGCTCCCCTAATCCTTGGCTGTAGGCCTCATCGGAGCAGCGCACGCCTGTGAATGTGGAGCCCATGAATCTTTAACTCCCCAGTTGAAGGAGTTGCCTCGCTGGCAGTGCCTGTGTGCCGTACCTGCTCAGTCGCTGTGCAGCAGGTGACCCCTCACATGTCAGAAGCTCCAGTTAGCAGGATCCTGCAGCGTCACGTGTTTTATGTACCCCCCCCCTGCGTGCACAGGTTTGCCATGAGGCGTGCTACACCCGGAGCCTCGTGTGCTGCCCTAGTTTAAAGGGGTATTTTAAGAGTTGCCCCACAGGTTCATTTGCCCTCGTCTCCTTCTGAAGCGTCCTTTTAGTGTCAAACTGCAGAAAGGAGCCCAAGACAGTTGTTGCACCATCGTCTTGTAACCGAGTGTCCTGGTGGACTGTAACTTTCTTGTCAAACAAGTATTTTAGCTCGTGGCTTGTTGTTAAATGATCCCACGTTGATCAGATCCTCACCATCAAAGGGAAGACATTGTTCGTCAGTGTCTTGCATAAATGATTCAGGTTTAGGTCATTCAGACTTAGTTAAGGTGTTAGTTAAAGAGCGTGCTGATGGTTCAATAATAAGAGTCTACAGCCACGCTGTTGAGGCTGTGCTGTGAGCTATAAATGCTAACGCCGGCATGCTAACATGCTCGAAATGACAATGCTTATGACTTTAGCATATTAGAAAAAAGTACATTTTGACCTGAGGATGGCGCTACATAAAAAGTGAGGGGATCACCAAAGTCCTTAGGATTTCTCCTCTGGGGACCATGAATTGATCGAGTGCTGGACTGAGTTCTGAGTGTAGAGCCACAGAACTGCTTGGATAAAGTGGCTTCACGTTACATTGATGCTGGAGCTCAAGCACTGCCATCAAAAGTTAGGAGGAGACTCATCTCAGTTTATTGTATTAAAACAGACTTCACAAAGTATGTTGCAGTAAAAGATCAAATAAAAAAGGATTTAACACGGGGGAATAACGTAACAAAGCCGAACAGATAAAACGCCGTAATAAAACTAAGCACGCGGTTGCCAATAAAAATATATACTTTATTGTGCACTATAATTTAAATAGCTCAAAGTGTTGACTGCAAAAATAAAAATATGGAAAATGACTAAAGAATAAAACCCACTCTTTCTGCCTCTTGCATCTGTTGCCTGGACCACGTGTGATTGTGTATGAACAGGGATCTCTCTCAGGCTTCAGTTCTGTGCAGGAGACGCTGAAACACCGATCCAGTGATGTGACCCAGCAGTGGCTCACGCTCCATCTTTTCTCACCATTTCTGATCTTTTGACGTGCTTCAGATGAATGCAATTTCAATAAGGCTCCAGTCAAACAGCACTGGAGCCACTTTAATGGCTTTTGCCCGACTTTTGGAGAAATGTAATTAGCAGGATATTACTTGGAATCGTCTTTCCCGCTGCGCTTTGTTATTTCTGTGTCCTAATCTAACGACTTGTGCTTCCCTCTCAGACGATGATCTCCCGTCTGCTTTTCATTCATCAAACGCCGGAAATGAATTATGAATTTGAAATGTTTGTGCTTCGATTGTTTTAATCTGCCAAGGTGTGATGATAGGTTTCTAACTGTGTCAGCAGTAAAGGAGGTGCCCACCACTTCATAATGGAGGCTCTTTGCTTCACATACTCCTGCTCAGCATTCCTGGGAAGATGGTGGAGACCTTCTTGTAATTAGATTTAAATCTCCTCCTCCCTCGATTTATTTGAAGAGCTTCCATCTTGATTTGTCCTCCAGATCGTTTTAAAGTTCACCTATGACCTCTGCCGACCTCTACAACCCTCATTACTATAACTACCAGTGTAGAAGAGGTAACATGGTAACATGAGAAAGCAACAAGCCGGCTGCATTTGCAGAAGGAGATCATTCCCTCATGCAGGAGGTCCTGTAGAAGAATAATCACTTGTGACGCTGCCTCCATGCAAGAAATCAAGTCCTGCTGGAGCTCAGACTGCACGTTTACAGTCACTGCTTCCTGTTAAACTTGTCCATGCAGCGGGTTCCTCTGTCTGAAGTCTGTGTCACACACGTGCACTGCGACGCCAACAACCCAGGTTACTGCAGGACGCTGACAAGAACTTGGCTGCTGAAGTGAAAGCATGTGGAAGCCTATAAATTACACATGGTGTCATTGTTGGACGAATGATTCAAAGACCATGGGCTTTAATTAGCTGCTGCAACAGCCTCCACTCCTCTGGTTTCTGGCTCTGCACCAGACTTTGGAAACCTGGCTACAGACATTTGCTCCCGTTCAGCCACAAGAACATTAGTGAGGTCCGACACACACACACATCATTGTGTGCTTAGCATTAAGATTCCCCAGATGCAAAGTATATGGACAATGCATTTGTTCATGGAGAAAATGCGAGAGGTTGACAGAATTCATGAGTATCAGATATATTTATTTATGGTCTGTATATTTTGGTCGGTGCTGCAGCACATTTGTACCTCTTGTCCGAGTTTACAAGCCCTAGCTTGCTTCTCCTCCGCTGTCCTCGAAAGCTCCTGTTTTGACATCATGTTTCCTCGTCAGGAGCGACAGCCGACACAGACGGGGGCCTGAATCACTACATGGATTCCTGTCGTGCAATGCCCACTAGGATTTCATCTCAAGGCAGTCACAACCCCCGCGAACCCACAGACTGATGTGTCTGGCACCCAAAATGAACAGAAACAGCAAGAGGTGGAAGAAACGAGCCACTCCGAGGGCTTGTTAGTGCATCACTCTGTCTTGTGAGAAGTGCCTGGATGTTGTTTGTTCCTCCAAACGCAGAGGTGTGTTTTTTAACTCCCTTGCACCCCAATTCCTCGAGCCTTTTCATCTCTCACTTGTGGATAGGTTCAGCTTTTATTTAGCTTTCATCTATCAGGACCTAGAAGTGCAATTTCCAGTTTTTTTAAAGATTATATATATATAAGGTGCTGTCTGTGTGATCATTACTTTATTATATTTGCAGTAAACACACAGACTGCATAATGTATTTTAGGTTTTATGTTACACAAAGAAACATGCTCACGAGAAGAGCAGCCGCCTCTTCCTGGGTCTAATTAAAAAGCACGATGTACGTTTGGTACGAGGAGGAGGGAGGAGCGCGAGACATGAAAGCAAAGATCAAAATGTGACTGGTGGAGGCTCTCCGACAGCAGGGGGGCTTCAGATGGAAGACAAGGGGTGGCAGGGACTTCATTTACTCCACCACGCGAGACACTTGAAGGCTCCGAACAAATCAATCTTACAAATTGTTGTTTGATTTCTCCTCTTGGTCTCCTATCTGTAAATAACTGCCCCGTGGTCTCTCCATGCAGAGGAATGCAGATCACCACCGGCAGCTTTCTTTTCTTTTCTGTGCAGCTTTCGTTAAGATTGAAGTCTTTTGTGTGAAACCTGCAGGAGGCCTGAACCTGTGCAGTGACAGCGAGGGGGGGGGGGTACTATCAACACTGCTTTTAGGGCTGAAACTTTGACTCTGACTCTAAGCATCAGGTTTTTAAATTGAAGAAAGAAAGCAGATTTTCTGAGAGAGGAGAGAAGGGAGCAGGACTTACTAATGGTTTTACAGATGTCGTTACAGCTGTGGGTGTAAATGTTGCTCACTCCTGCGCAGGAAAACAAGCCTCCGGAGGGATTTGTTTGATCGATTGCACAATGTTAATGCAGCCCAGAATGGGATGTGTTATTGAGACGGGTTTAAAACATAGTTTTGTTTAAATAGTTTTTGCGTCTGTTGGTCAGAGAAGTAAATACAAACGTCCATCTTCCATCTGTGAGGTTTAGCTTTTGAGGCAAATAAGTGCAGTTCAAGTGAGTCAAGTCAAACCCATTCATCTTGTACATTTTTGCTTCATAAATAACTTAACATCTTCTGCTTCCAGCTTCTCAACTTTGAGTAATTCTTTTCTCTTTTTCATGATTGAATATTGACTGTTCTGGCCTCGAGGAAACATTTTCACTAGTGTATAGACTCAATGTTTAATTTAAAATAACAATCTACAGATTATAACATTTAAAAGATAATGTTGGGCATGAAAGTTCATTTTTGACTTTGAAAATGTGTTTTAATCAAAGATATTATCACTTTTGGCAGCTTTCAACTGCTCCATCAATCACTAGCACAACTATGCAAACTGTATGAACACACACACACCGTCCTGCTGCCCCAAATACTCATCCGCCGCTGAAAATAGTCCCCAACAAACACACCATTCCCTCCTGACTGAGTGTCGTTTGATTCAAACCTACAGTGAGCAGCCGTTTTAGATAATAACCGTTTAAAGAACCAGAACCAGAAACCGCTGTGTGTATTTGAGGATTTACACCTTCAGTAGGAACCTGGCTGGGTGTGAAAGTACCGAGAGACGGACTTACACATTGTTGGTTTGGGGATTTCTTTGGCAGTGATACGCCAGCTTTAATCTATAATGTGCAGCATTTTAAAATGTCTGACGTGGTCTCATAAAGACACTGTACAGACAGCAATGCACACAGGATTAATACACACAGACTGCACCAACTACCTGTTGGACCGTCTGATGTCGGCGTCAACATGTCGGTTCAGGTAATAAGACTGAAACATGTCAGTGCAGCTGAGACCTGATCTTATACCAGAGGTTTGTTTCACTCTTCCTTGCTGCTCGTCATCTTCTCGTCCCTTTGATGTCGTCTAGGGTCAGAAAATGTCTTGCATCCCTCAGAGGCTTGTATCCATCCTCACGTCTCACCTGCATTTCTCATTCTCTTTGTTTGGCACTGAGGGATTTCTTCACCTGTGCGTACGACGGACCACCTGTTCTACCCTTATCTGTTCACTGACCTCTCCTTTTGTACAAACCAGACAAGTCTTCAAAAGCCAGTCAATCACTCCACTGTTTATTACACATTCATTCTGTTTCATCTCCAGCCTCTCACCTGCTCCTTATCTCCCCTGGCTTCCTGTCTGATCTCAACCTTTCTGATTCAACCATTCAGATGTAAAAGAAAACATATTTTCTCAATATTTCTCACTTGTATTCATCGAAATCCATCCGTTCTCCTGCTGTGATAATCTGATTTCCTTTGTCGGTAAGCTTCATGAAACAACGCTGCATCAGTTCTTCATTTCTCTCACATCTTCAACACCCACCTGCCAGGATCATATTCCAGGCAGGAGATCACGCATGAGAGAAGCATTTTTAAAAGTTATAACAAGCAAGTCACCTTTTCTTAGCTAGCTTCCCTGCGGTAGGATAATTAGCAGTCAGGACTGTGTGCGTGTGTGGGGGGGGGTGCTTTGAGCTCTGGGGAGACAACCAACAACTGTGGACACACAGCAAGAACAAAAAGACCTCCCTGAGACACAAGTCCATTAACTAGAAGGACTGCAGTGTAGCTTCTTCATCACTACGAACTACGAATGTTCAAACGCGGAGCGCGGCGCAGCTTCGTGTGCAACTGCTTCGTAATGAGAGTTTGATGCTGAGGACAGTTCAGGAGCTGCGACACACACCTGACGGATCTCTGCAACAGATCTGCATGTGAATGAATCTGCAGGCGAGGGACAAGCGATTGGTGTCTGAGGAGTTTGTTGTCCAAACAGGATTGGCCAATCAGGTTTGAGCGGCTTTGGTTGCATGCAGGTAAACTTTAATGTGGAGAGCAAAAGAGGCGCGAGTCATTGGCCGAAATGCAATCTCTGAACCCGTCGCCTATCATCTTGCAACGATTTAGCTTTTTATCAATCTCAGATCCCCACAGATTAGCGTTTGACTCACTTTTAATGGGTTCCACGATTGCCAATGGGATTGTAAACTATGGAGAAAGTCTTGGCCAGAATTTTTTTCTCTGGATATCCGTTGGCTACACGCTAGCCATCGCCCCAAGAGGCTAAATCTTCGCCAGACGAGAGCCGATGGGTTCCAAGATGGCTAATCGGACTGTAAAGAACGATCGGCGCGTGAAAAGGAAGTCTTGGCCCGATTAATATTCGTTATCCAGATATTTGATGGCTTCACGGGAAACCCTGAAACATGTTGCTCAGGTTTAACTCACAAAAGTGTGAACTTGAGAGAACGTGATTTACTTGAGACTTGGCCGCCTAAAAGACTTGAGCCGGGACTTAAAGCAAAAACGATAAAGACTCAAGTTTGGACTCTTAAAGTCCTCGATCCGTCAACATTGGAATTCATAAGCACCCGGTAGGATGCAACAGCACGGGAAGCATCAATTACACCAATCAAAACCAACACCCCACCAGCTCAGTGTGGATGGAGCTCACTCGAGTGGCTCTTTGTTGCAGCACAACAGCACATTTTCGGTGTGTCACCAGTGCAGCGCATGAAACTAAACCCCACGGTGGGAGATAATGTGACTCCAGGCCAGAATCCACCCCCAGAGAACAGCATGGGGTGAAGGACTGGCAGCAGGTGTCCACGTCCTCTGTCCAGCTGGATATACTGTTACTGGAACAACTGAGGAGACATCCGACCCTGTCCACCAGAAGCAGGAGAAGGTTATGGCTTCTTTGACTGGGACAGTTTCTGTTCCTGCTCTCAGATGTTTAGTCCCAATAAATGTTGCTGCCGCTTTCCCTCAGAAAACCACAGTTTCTGACGAATCTCTCTGTGTCGTGCAATTTTATGATGTCATAATGTCGCAAAACATCTCAGGATGGAGATGATGGCTGTTTATTAAAGGTTACTGGTTTATCTGCGAAATAATGTCAAGGACAATGAGGTGCGGGTAAGATAAAACTTGGACATCCCATTTCTCATATTTACAGACTTAGTGATCGACACTGTAAACATCAACGTCACATCTGCTTTACTTCATTGAATTGACCCACTGTATGTATACAGCAAATATCTTAACCCCCCCCCTAGCAGCAGCCTGCAGGTGCATGCCAGGGAGAGATGGGACCATGTTGCAGTTTAAATAGAAATTGGGAGGGTTTGTTTGGTGGAGAGTGAGCCGTGCCTTGTGTGTTTATAGCATTTATTGCATAGAGAGACAGCGTTCCTGAAAACGTGACTGCTTCGAACGTGTGAGAGCAAATGTTCCCAAATGTGTCAGGATTATTGCAGCATGTCAGAGGAAATGGAGGCTCGGTGTGACCCGAGGTCAAACCTCTACCCAGAAAGCTTTGCACCTGCAGCCCACCAGCAAGCCGCAGACACGTTCAAAGGAACCCCAGGCTCTTTGGACTGGAAGCCAAAGTTTTAATAAGCAGTCTGACCGTGTGTGCCGGTTGAGGCGCAACCTGACTGGAGGGCATGTTTGACACAAGGCTACACCGGGTGAGCAAATATTCTTAACACCTTCACCCGGGAGCTTCAGGCAGGGCCAATAAAATGTTAAAAAAAGCACCGCAGGGACGGGGAACAGAACGCTGGTAATACCTTATGAATACACAATCAAGATACTGTTGCTAGTTGTTATGAAAAAAATGGGATTTGTGGCATCTAGTTTAAAAAAGCCCCCCTGTTTTGAAACCGTTCGGCTTCATCTTGACATTTCCAAAAGTCCCACTGCGCTCAGACTTTAACGAGTGTTGGCATTATCACTCGAGTGCTCATTTGAGATTCTTATGAGGGCGGTCGATATTGCGGATGACAGCACCTAATCAATTAGGCCCGCGGCCTCTCAGACAGTGTCTCTCCATCTCTGCTGCTGTGACAAACAGATCTCGCTCAGTGTGGTTTTTATGAAGTCGTATTAATCACAAGTCTCCTAATAAGCAGCGTCAGACGATCGCAGCAGCAGCGTCTCCCAACACGTACCACCTCGCAGTGTTCAGCCATCGTTAATTAGCATCATCATCATCCCCAATTGTTTACTTGTCGCGAATGATCATTTAATTAAGTAACTTCAGATGGAGGATCCAAATATTACGGATAGATTGCAACAAGATCAGTGGCAAACGGCGCCTGCAGCGGCGTAAGGAAGTTCAGCTCTGCAGGACGAGTATCTATCACATTTATATGTAAATAGATGTAATTATCTGTTCTAATCATCACACATTACTCACGAGGCAGGCAGGAGGAGGGCGCTTGTTGCTTTAATTCTGTGGAAGTGGCAGAAGTGTGAAAAAGACAAAGCCACGGCTG
This sequence comes from Nannoperca australis, assembly GCA_036023655.1. Classification (NCBI taxonomy): domain Eukaryota; kingdom Metazoa; phylum Chordata; class Actinopteri; order Centrarchiformes; family Percichthyidae; genus Nannoperca; species Nannoperca australis. The sequence goes on from JAVQJD010035497.1 coordinate 19,347, forward strand.
GAAAATAAAAAGCTTCCTGAGAAAAGATTCAGTAAACGGAGAGACGCTGATGCATTTTTCTCTTTTAGTTTTTCTCCAGGAACATGAACAAGGTTAGAAAGGAAGCTAAAAGCCAGTCAGCAGCTTCTCATATCACGTTAGCTCAACATTATTTAAACAAACATTTAAATAAGCATTTTCTAATCCACTTAGATCACAAAGACCAGTCACATGTCTGTAATTTAAGTCCTTTTTCTACCAGCTGGCAGACGCACACGCTACTAATGTACCATAATATATTAAATAAAATCAGTTTATCTATCAGACCTAGCATGTACAGAAAATCTAATTTCACGCTGCACTACTTTACAGAGCGCTTTAGTGTCTTTTAGCTCATTGTTTTTGGATTTCTGGCAGCAAACAGCAGAGAGACATAGTTAGAGAGCAGCTGGGGAACAAAATGCAGCTTTTAGCATCTGGAGAGCCAGATGTTTCCCTCAGGAGGAGGTGGAGACCAACAACAGAGCTCAAAGGAGACCAGTCTGTAACTGCTACGTGTATGAACATGAGCCTAAAGGTTCATATGATGAACTTAAAGAAACATTTAGACTATCCTGATGAAATTAACGTATAAAATAATCACATATTTCTAATTTCTTATTCATTCCTGTTTCAACACAATCCTTGAACTGAGTAGATTGTAAGTTTGAAATATTCTCACTGCACCGGCTGATGTCTTCTGTTGTGGAACAAGTAACATTTTAGGACTCAGTTTTAGACAAAGATTTGACCTCTGACCAAAAACCAGAAACCAAAAAGCTCTGTAAAGGTCAGGAATATAATGCTGGAGGAGAGAAACTAAAACCTCTTCATTTATTCATAATGTTATTATGAGGCCCAGATATACTGAGTTCAATTTAAAAGAGCTTATATGCTACTCAAAGTCTACAAAGTGTTTAACTGGAGAGTTTAAAACTCGCTCAGGTTAATAAAACCAAGTGTGCTGCAGCCCCCCCCCCCCACACACACACACACACACACACACACACACATTTACCCCTGAGAGCTCAGGAATTTCGTATTTCTGTTAGTCACAAGGTCAGTCGTGGAGGGGGGGGCAGCAGGCTGTGCCTCCTCTTGACTGGAAAAAGTGTGTCAGGAGCTGTGACACACAATCCACAATCGATACCAGGGAAACAAAGATCCTCGGCCTCAGGGGCCCCTAGTGGGAAGTCGGCATGTGTAATGCCAAGTCGGTTGCATCGGTTCTCCTGAGGAGGGAGGGCTGTCCACACACACACACGCACACACACACACACACACACACACACACACACACACACACACTTTTTCTGAACTGTCAGAATTAGACATTTGGCGCACAAATGGTGACAGACACACACTCAGGAACACCTGGCAGGGAAACGGTTTGTTCGGGCTGAATCTGTAGTTCCCTGTGGATTTTCCACGACGCAGAATTACTGCGCCTTCGTGTCTGATCCAAGCGTGAACTCGCGTGAACTCTGATGTGTTGCGTCTCGACTGAAACGCTTCCCCAAATTTGAAGTGAAAGGTGTAAACGTTTCAGATTTAGCAGTCCGTACACTCGCTGTCCAACGCCAACGAGCAGCTCGACTCGTAATTGCAAACTCATTTAAAAGATCTCGGTTGTAATTTTCCAGTCTGTGGTGTCGTCACAATGCCCGTCTTTCCTCCTTTCATTTAATCATTTCATCAGCACGCTTATCAACAGCCAAACTACCAATGTAATTATGGAAAACACGGAGCGCAATTATGGAAAATAACTCAGTGGATAATTCAGTTTTTGGAAAACCTTCTGCTTTACACCCAACACGATAAGAAAGCCTTAAAATGCCTGGTGCGTCTTCACTTAATCACTTCTGTCACGTACAGTATTGTCTTGCATTTGTGCCACGACTCCTTATTAAATTCAATTCTGCATTTGAGCTTTGAGCCATCAAAGTTTCATCATGAAAGTGTTTCCAGCAGGAGCTCTATTCTGTAGAAAAGAAGAATTTTCAGCCAAAAGAAAACAGACAGAAGTTTAAATGAAGTGGAAAGTTTTGTTTTTATATGTGAACAACCAGAAATGACACAAAAGCATGTGCTGCTATATTAGACCAACACTTTCACTCGTTCACCAGACAAGAATGTCAATATTAGACAATTAGAAGCTCTGGATTATGTTCAGTGACATGTATCAGCCTCTTTCTACAACATCTACGCACGGGCTGGTTAAATATCATGAACTTCTGAAAAGGTCATGTTTAGGGAACTAAAACACGGAAATGTTGGAAAGATGAGGAAAAAGAAAACGCCTCCTCCTCTTTTACTTTCAATAAATGTCCGACACAGCACCTCCACTTTCATGCGGTGTAGTCGCTGTTGCAGTTCATCCCAAAGGTGTTGGGTGGAGCTGAGGTCAAGGCTCTCACTGGGTTACTTCCTACTTACATTGTGTTTGTCCCCGTCTCTTTTCAACAGTATTAGCAGAGACGATATGAGCCAAGCTGTTTGTTGTGTTTGGTTTCAGCGGATGTTTTCCACGGTGCAGGTTCTTCTCCGAAACATCTCTCCAGCCCGAGCCGTCGACTTGGATCCTTCAGTTTCTTCTTCTCTTGTTTTTCGTCCCACATTCCACGGCAAGGATAACGGCAGCTTTGTGTGATGTTACTTCTGACGTATCGAAGAAGACATCAGATAAATCTGTGCTTATCCTTGTTAGTAATTCACAGACTCCCGGAGACGCCGTCGCTCCTCTGGGTAAGGACGGACACTTTGTGTGGACCGATGCGTCTGGAGATGCTCTCCCAGCCGTCAGATGAGCAGTCACAGCTTGAGAGATGGGAAATTAACTGATTTATTTATTTATTTTACAAGAAGTGATGGTGCTTCACTTGACTGAATGATGATGCGTTCGTGTGCAGAGAGAAAAAACGTAATTTAGTTGAGTGCACCAAGTGGAGAAAAGGCTACTGGGGGGAAATGTGCATTTATTAAATACCCAGTGTACAGAGATGTGCCAGAAAGAGGCTCAGGGGTGTTTGATCAAAGAAAAGATGTCAGATGTGGTGTCAACAAGATGCCAACAAAGATGAATACCAGCCCAAAGATGTAAGCATCAGCTGCATGACACACATTCATTTCTCACACAAATGCCACTTGTTTCCTTGTTGTTGGTGGTGGATGGAGTTTGCCCAGAAACCTGGTTACACGCTTCTCAATGAACACCAACCTCCGAGTCCCCGATTTAAAAATAGGTAGCCAGGAAACGATCGGCGCCACTTTCTGGTGTTTTTAAATGTCCCTGCACCTCCTTAATGTTGATAACCAGACAGAAAATATATACAGTATAAAACAACATATATCAATATCATAATACTGTCACCTACACCGTATTACATACAAAGCTCTGATTGGCCAGAAATGGCCATCGAGGACACACCAGGTGTGTGTGAACTGCTGAGAAAAGGTGCTGTGAGAGGGACCCAGCCACCAAAACCCTTCTTTCCAACATCCAAGAACAACACAAATACTTCACGTGTGACAAAGAGATCTCCAACTAAGCAGTACATTTGTATCTGTTCACTTGAACTTAGTCCCTGGGTCTTTTTGCTCAAACGATGGCATTTCTTCAGATCATCAGATACTGTAAGTTCTGCTCATTCTGGCATTTCGGTGGTGACTTTCTCCACTGAGGTTTGCTGGTTGATTAGAGGTTAAAGTCCCGAGCGGTTGGAAGACAAAGACACTTGAAATCGTCTTTCTGCGTCTCTTGCCTTCCCTCTGTCACTCTGCCTCCCCGTCACACGCACAGGCGTGTGCACAAGGGCACAGCGAGGTGATCTGTCCCACCAGGTCCACATGGTACTTCACTCTCTGCCGGCATAATGACATAGCATGGGCTCGCTCCCTCTCCGTAGCCAGCGTCTGTCCATCAGCTCCCTCAGAGCGAGGCGTTTAAAATGGATCTGGGTCACAGTGGGATCCCCTCTGTCCCCCCCGCTGGAACCTGGAAGCATTCGATTCATTTGTGAGCGAGCCGCCTGCATTACTACAGCCGATCCCTGTGACACACTCTGCTGTCAGTGAGAGCTGCTGCATTATGTATTAACTCTTAGCAGGTATGTTCTCTTCCATAAACCTCACATAGCGCCGAGCTCGGTGTCAGCTGGACTTCGGGATGTCAACGCCTCGGTGTGAATGATAAAGACTGATATCTGACCTCAGTCAGCTGTGGTTTTACTGCTGTTTTAAACATTCAACATCAGCCACTGTGAAGATAACCAGGGCTCTTTTTTACATTACGTGTACGGCTGTAAGCATGTTTTACTCAGTACTGCAGTTTTTATTGAGATTATTTGTATACGATTCCTGGCAACAACATTGTTTTGTGGCTGAATGATCCTTTTGGATAAACCAACATAGAAACATAACATAAATTCAGTCATTATCGAGTGTTATACATCCTATGATTATGGGAGGATCTCCACTTTCTTTCTATGTCAAGTCACCATCATGCATTACCTTTGTGTGAGAATGCAATATTTGAAATTCAAGAAAAATGTGTGTTTTGTTGAATAACTCTTGAATTTGAGTTTTTATAATATATTTAGGTGTTTTAGAGCTCCGTGTAAGGTTTGGTGCAAATACACCTTTTCCTCAGTGAGTTACAGGTAATTATTGGATGAATTCTTTCAGTACAACATGACAATGTATATATTTTGGTGCTGTCTTTATATGTCGGTGAATAGCACCTCTGAGAGTAACCATCAAAGTGTTAAATATCATTGGAAAAGAGACAAACTATTCTGTTTATTTGCAGTATTTCCATGTGATTCAAGCTTCACTTCCTGTATCATGTGATCACACACTCTGGAAATGTTACGGTTCATGAACGTTCCCAAAGTTATTTCATGTTTTGTAGAACATGTCTGAACTTAGCACCGATGCTACGCTCGCGTCCTCTGGGGACCTTTTTGTTGCAGGTCATGTCCGTCTCGTCTCCATGTTCACTTTCAGCTATTCAATAAAGGTGAACATTAGAAACACACAAAGAGCTGCTTGTTCCAGGTTGATGTGGAAGAACTTGACCTCAACCTCATGCAACACCTTTAGGATGAACTGGAACTCCGACTGTGAGCCGGAACGTATCACCCAGCATCAGTGTTGGACTTCACGAACGCTCTCAAAGGTCCTTGAGGACGAGAGTGATTTGCCATGTTGGGCTTTTAGAAATAAAATGGACTTGACTCTTGTCAGACTCAAACATCTGCTGAAGCCTGAAACCTAAAGAGCTGCAGAGAGAGAATGACATGTCCGAGCGTCCACGTACGTTTCTATACACAGAATAAGTTGCTTGTTCGTATTTATACTGTTAAAATTCATTCAAACACACGTCAGAATATCTGCACACGTCAAGTCTTTGCAGAAGGTGCAAATGCAGAGTGACAAACCCTGAAAGCAGCAACAGCGTCGTCCTGCCTGGTGTTTCTGGTACCTGCGACTTTATGATGAGCTTCTGTTTTGGTGTCAAAACACAATGTGCAATGACAACAATGCCAACACCAATGTGCAATATATAGATATATACCCACTTTCATAGTATAATAATGTTACTACTGGCTGCTACTTCCCATGCACTAAATTTATTTCAGTACTTATTATTTTTGTAATGTGTGTAGACTAAGATGGCGCTGCAGATGGCTGCCTCGGCGTGTTGGTGCGCATTGTTTTTTTTGTTATTTATATTATAACATCACATAAAATATCTTCTGCACTGTACACTTTTGCTGCAACAATGATTGTGCAATGATTTCTGATTCTGATTCTGAAATCAAATCCAAACCCTGATCTCCTCACACCTGTAACTGCGTTTTGCTTGTTCAGATCATTGCAGTTTACTTGAGGACACAGACTTTCAGGCGACATTGTTCTCCACTGACCCGCTGAACTGAAGCAGCAAACACTCCAGCCTCCGAAATAATTGCATTTGTTGTGAATGTGTTCCCTCTGACTGCTTTGTGTGGTGTGATTGCTCACTTTCCCGGGGCTGATTCATGCCTCGCTACATCATCGAGGGCCGGGGACCAGACTTTTCTGTGAAATTCAGCCTCCTGGTGAACAACTCATGTATTATTTCTGTGTGCTCAGTTAAGTTGCTGCAATAGCAGGAACCAGTCAGATGTCTCACATGAAAGGGATAACTGGATCACACGAATGTAGACCCTGAGGTTGCCTCAAAGACGAAGCATCCTCACAGGGTGATAAACTCTTGAACCTCAGTTAAACACTCGCCCTAATGTGTGGAATTTATGTTTCTCTGCTGTGGAAAAAAACAAACACTTTGTGCAATTACACAGCAAAAGGTCGTTATTTATTCGGTGCAAAACTGCTTTCATTTGAAGTTCGTGGCAGGGTAATTCAGCCGAGCTTTCTGTATGCAGCTATAATTGGTCCCCTGTTCAAACCTGTGTGATTGGAAAGCAGAGAACCGCTGCAGGGGGAACGGACCCAAGACTTGTTTTCTAATTATGCTACACTTAAAACCATTTAACTGGAGTCTTTACATTCCTTCTATTCCCGAACTGAATATCAATTCCAGAAGAACTTCCAACACCCACATTTTAAATATGTGAGATTAACATTTTATACTGGCTCAGCTCTTAGTCTAATAACATTTGTCAGAAATGTCACATGCAGCCGCTGGGAAAGATCTTTAACAAAAGCAGAACACAACCCCTTTTTGTTTCCAGTTCAAAGCTTGCTAAAGAGCTCATATAAGTAGTTTAACGCTATCAGAGATGTGTTTTTATTGTCTTTAGCACTCTTATAGCATGATGAATGAACATATTTAAATGCAAATAAGGTACAACTACCACTTATCCATGTTTTGTATGCTCTGCTGTTCAGAAACAACCCGCGTAATTGAATAAAATGCAATATTTTCACTCTCTGAAATGATCTGAACTCCCATTGCTGCTCTGTGATGGAGGTCTCGGATGATGTTGCTTTGTTCTTTAACTACTCAAACAACACACAGCGATATTAGCGTAACATCAAATGACTCACTCGCAGCAAAGATGGATCACCACGAAGGTGAAAGCTGCTTCCGTGTTCCCGTATAAAGAGGCTGTAATCAATCATTTTGGCAAAGCAGCGGTACACTGCGAGTTCTGTCAAAGGAAAGAAACTCTCGCAGTCCCATAACTGAGCCGTGACAGTTTACTGCTCACTTGAGACCCACTGAACAAATCAAAGCTCTCATATCTGGGGGATACAGCCAACACGGAGTGGACTGGGTGGAAAAAGCTGACTGATGCTCTGTCGAACAGGACGATAACATTAGTCAGACGGCTTGTTGTGCTGAACTCACAGAGGGACTTTCTTTGAAAACATGTTGTTAATCCTCACCTTGTGGATTATCTAGATACTGTGTCACTGTGGGCAAGACAAGGTTATATATGTAGCACATTACAGTACCTAAAAGTGCTAATTCAAAGTGTTTGCATAATGTAATCAACAAGTAGACCGTGACTAAAAGTATAGAGCAATGCTACCAGGCTCTGTGAGGCTAAGTGTGGTGCTTTGGACTACAGTAAATGCTAATGTCAGTATGCTAACATGTTTACAATGACAATAGTAGCCTATAATGTTTACCATGTTCACCATCTTAGTTTAGCGTGTTAGCATGCTAACATTGGTGGAAGAAGTATTCAGTAAATGCTAATGTCACTATGCTAACATGTTTACAATGACAATAGTAGCCCATAATGTTTACCATGTTCACCATCTAAGTTTAGCGTGTTAGCATGCTAACTTGGGTGGAAGAAGTATTCAGTAAATGCTAATGTCAGTATGCTAACATGTTTACATAGACAATAGTATAATGTTTACCATGTTCACCATCTTAGTTTAGCGTGTTAGCATGCTAACATTGGTGGACCAAGTATTCAGTAAATGCTAATGTCAGTATGCTAACATCACCAACAATGGTGGAAGATGTAGTCACATCCACAAAGTATCAATACTGGAGCCAATTTAAAATAATGTGTTGAATAGTTTAATCTCTAATGGTGCAACATGTCACAAACTGAAATACTTGACAAATTAAAATAAATTGATCTGATGATGGTGCTAGATGAAAAGTTAAGGGATCGCTATCCCTAGAGCTATGCTGCTAGCATAAGACGGTACATCACTGATGTATTAATCATTAAAAGCATAGAAACTTTGCTTGTTTCAGATCTAAATGCTGCTTCTTGACTGAACTGACCCTTACAGTCAGGGGTAAGGCGTGACATGTCTGATTTTCTCCTTTTCACTTGAACCTACAATGTTGAAATGAGCCCTTTGTTCTTCTTGCGATAGGAAACCACCACCACGAGTACCAGCACAGCCACCTGGATCTGACTGCGCTCACACCTAAACTGGGTAAGAAAGGAAACATTGTCCTTCACTCGGGATGTGACATTACATGTGGTGCGACTAAATCTCACCATGCTGCATCTACTAAATGCTAAAATAAAGTTCTGTGCAGGTTACTCTGACTTTAAACGAGATGATTGCCCCGACTTGACTGCCCAAAATGATGTGAATTCATTTCTGTCTGCAAATAAAAGTAAGCCAAACAATTCTTGTGACAGACTATTTCCAATTTCAAGGACAAAAGTATAGCTATCTCTCTATGACGGGGAAATTAAAATCTGAGGAGCTGATAAAGAAGTCCTCGGAGAAAATGAAAAGCAAAACGTATGTAGGATAATCAGAGGATCATCTGTTCAGTTTGAAGTTATTGAAAGACCAGTTACAGTTATTGCATCCCATCTATTTCTCTAAATGGGATTTTCTGTGAAAGGAGAGCAGCTTTAAGTGTGGAATTACTGAATGCTCCTGCATCTAAACGGCAATGAAGTGAAACTGTGTAATTAAAAAGAGACTCCGCCTTTACTTGTTACATAAAACCCCCTCTATGATATTCTAAAAACTGCAGAGGTCGACGTTTTTGTTTCAATGTTTTCAGGTTAAAGCTAAGAGATCGTCATTATGCAAACTTTTTCCACCATTAATGGAGCGCTGCAGTCCACATTCTGCCTTTTCACGGGGAAAATGGGTTTCAAAAGTACTTTCAGCACCAAATAAAACTCTTCAAACAGGCACTTTTGAAGTCTGTGTAGCTTCTGAGGAGGATCGTAGGTTTTCTGCATAATTAAAAAGACCTGCTGGCTTTCCTGCAGTATAATCTTTGAACAAGGTGACCTCTGGTATGTGAGGTTTGGGTTGAAGCATACTGTGCACGTTGATTGTTATTGATCCTTTCTTTCTCACTTGGATTTGTTAGCCCACAGACAAATGAGATACGGTAAGTAATACACATACACATGGTGATTATGTGTATTTTATATCCACCTTTTCTTTCACATTTACCATGTAGAGATTTCAATTGTTTACCTGCACACTGGGGGGCATTTTCTATTCTCTTTCTTTCTTTCTTTTCTTAAGCGCTTGTGTATTTTTTTGCCATCACTAAACTTCACGCCGCTGCATTACAATCCATGACCTTTAGTCCAATCTCAAAATCTTTTCTTCACACATTAAGTTTCCTGTTTCACTCCACTTGACCGGCTCTGTCGGTTTCTTTTTCCAACCCGGTGAATGTCTCCCCTCTCCACCATATGCTCCTTGGAGTTGTGTGTCCCTGTCCTCCTTGCTGCAGTTGTCGCCCCGTCCTATTTTTAAATCCAGCACCAGAGCCCCCGCCCGCTGCGCCTCCTGACCCATGACTGGGCGTCCCAAATACTGAAGCCGCAGGATCTCCGCGCAGTGCAGGGAGCCTTAGCGCTGCCACACATATCACTGATACCAGAAACGTTGCAAAATGATCCGAGTATCACTGGAGCTGCTGAGACGCAGTTTCCAGCTGACTCGGAGTGTGTGAAGGCAAAGATCAGGGAGTTTTAGTTTGTCTTTGCTGCCTTTAAATAGTTCTTCATTTTTAGGGGTTTCTTGTAAATTTAGCAATTGACATTATTGTTTGTAGCCTCCATCATCAATTCTTCCCAGCATAGTCATAGTCAGTGCGTTGTGCACAAATAAAACCAGAATTCATACTTGTAGGTGCGTGAATGTCTCCAAGCAACACCAGTTGTTCCAACATTGAATGTGAACTTCAGAGGTGCTACAGTTTCTAACAAGGTCAACAGAAGGACGCAGCAGAGAGTAAACAGATGGAGGTGTGCCCTAGTTTGTGCACATGTAGGGAGACGTCGTGCACATGCTAGCTGGACTCCTTTTAAACTACAGGGGAAAAGATGTGACTCCATTTCATTCATGTACAGAACAGATGAGGAAAAAGAAAAGTATCTGGAGTAAAATAAGGTTTTCTTTGCCGTTCTGTTTTTATCAATTAAACACAGAGCGTAAGAAAATTCTTGTTCTTAAATATAGTGAGTCAAAAATGAACCTGTGCACCTTCAGAAGTAAATGCAGAGAGATGAAGTGGCTCCCTGCCTGTAGCCGTGGCCTAAACTCCCCAACACGCTGTTATGCTATTCATTCTGGAGCACAGCCTTTTTAGCTGCTGTTTCCCCAAAACTAAAGACCTCCAGGTCGCCTGAAGTCCACACGTCTCACTACATCACACCTATCCGCCTCCCTTCTCTCTCCTCCAGCAAAGACTCCCAGTGTGTCTCCCATCTCTCTTTGACTGAGTGTACACTGACTGCACTGCACCGCTTCCTCCCCTGTCCCCTGTCCCCTGTAGAGAGACCCCAGCGGATGAACAACATCCTGACCTCAGCCACTGAGCCCTACGACCTGTCGCTCTCCAGATCCTTCCAGAACCTCAGCCATCTGCCGCCCTCCTACGAGCTGGCCCTCAAGTCTGACTTAAGTAAATACTCCTCCTCCCTCCACAGATTAAGTAGGTGGTCCTTCACTCGTCCTTCATCGCCATGTTCTGCCTGATGCACTGAACGCATTAAAGGGTCGCCGCATTCACCACGTCTGGCCTGGTGAAACATCTGAATGTCCATTACAGAGACATGCATCACGATAAGTACCTCCAGATGTTTGGTGGCTCATCATGCAGATAGTCCTCTCACTTTTTCACCTTTTTAGGGAAATAAACTGTATAAATGCACGACAACGCACCAGAGCCTCCATACTCATCCTCATCAACTCATCTATCGGCCCATCGACTGACATCTAATTGCCGTGTAATTTGGCTCCATCTGCAGCCCATGTCATGTTGCTAATGTCTCTTAATGACATATTAAGAGCCGGGGTTTTTTTTCCAGCTGAATGACTTCTATACGCCAACAAGATGGCGCTTTAATATCTCAGCAATGCCACAGTTCATTATCTTCGCTGTGGCATTTTCAGCTCGATGACGAGGATGCTGCCGTTTCAACCTCATGACCAGCGCACGCCTGGTGTTCTCTAGATTAGTGGCATGTTTCCTGTGTTTATCTAGATCCACATTTACAAAACAAACAAAGCCCAAACCAGAACTTTAGTGACAACATTAGCATAAAACACAGTAAGACGGCCCTTTAAAACACTTGGATTCTTCATTAAACATGTTGTGAATGTGGCGTTTGAATGCCTGAGAGGAAGTAAGTGTTTCCAGTTTATCTCATAAATTACTCCAAAACCAGGTTGTTAATTAAAAATGCATTTCATGCAGGTTGATTGGACATTTACCAAGAGTGACCTTGAAGAGGAAAAGATACGTATGAATCTACGAATCTTCCTCTGTAACATTTTATTTGACTTTTTTCAGTTCGGCCAATCTGCTAACATGGGGGGGGGGGGGGGCAGGGCTTATGGCCTGTGCTGCAGGGAGCTGTCACGTATCAGCTGCGTACATATCTGTGCGAGAAGCAAGATTTGTTAACCATGGTAACATGTATATGACACATGACGTCAGAGGAGAAAATAAAAACTTTGGGTTTAAATTATTTACAAGGTTTTCAATGTGAGCAGTGAATTTGTCATCCTGCCAAGATATTAGTATTTTTTTTAAAGAGCCGTCCTTTTGTACAGAACGTCCACGTTACAGAAGGTTAGAAATGAGTTTCTGGGGAAATTCAAAGTTAGATTTAATTGGTAAAATAAGCAAAAATAGGTGCAATAGGCAAAACGTGTGTAACGCAGATAGTTCAACTGAATCAACAGTATTTCTTCAACCTGAATGTTCTGTTCAGATAAGTCTGAGTGTGTTCACAAACTGATGTTCAGCTCTGGAGGATTTTTGCAAAGGTGGTTCAAACAGAAGCTTTAAAACACCAGGAACAAGTAATATTTCATACAACTACTTACACTTCAGCTCCTCCACCTGAGACCATCCATCTTTCATGCGTCGGTCTTTGAGATGAACCTCCATCAGTGAACAAATCAAACTGCACTGTTTAGTTTTGTCTCTCGCAGCTTTTTCTTTCTTTCTTCAGGCTTCTTTTAATACACGATGAATATGTGGCCACTCAGTGTGCCATCGTGTCGCGCGACACTGCAACCTCACTGTATGCCGGCTAGTGTAGTGCCTGAAGAAGCTACTGTGTGAAGTTACAGTGTCCGTCAAGAACATTGCAGAGCTCGTCTTTATCCACGTGCAGGAATGAATTCAATGCACAGCCAATTGATGTTCAGTTGTACTGAGCGCACGTGAATGCACCATTCACTCCCCATGAATCCTGGCGTGACACACTGAGAGAAAGTCAATGGTTCCTTCTTCCACAGCGCAGTTGTGTAATAGAAAAACATGCTTCTGTGCAATCCCCTTTCAGCGCGCGCAACTTTCTTCTTTTATACATTTTTTTTTTCCTTATCAACTCAGGGCTTTGCTCTTATCTCACTGAAGCCTTGTCCACACACGCAGAAAATCGCAGAGATGAATCACGCTGAACCGCAGAGAGGCTTTCCGATGTGAGACAGGAGCCCTGCAGAATTAGTCAGACGAGCAGGCAAAATCGTCCCTTGAAGAAACCCCCTCCACACACACACGCAGAAAAATTGTAATTGTAGGTTCAAGCATGAGTGAGGTCTTTGAAAACAAGCCTAAAAGTAATATAATTAGTTGCTATTTTAATTAAACCATCTGGAGAGATGATGATGACTAAATTAAATTAGTATGGTTTATTTGCAATTTGAAATTATGGCGTGTGTGTGTGTGTGTGTGTGACTCCTCTTCCATGCCGCCCGTCCTTCAGTCAACGAGGCAGAGATTGAGGACGCTGCTCTAAAGTGAACCCGCTCTGAGGCTGCGAAAAGGAGGAGAAGCAAATCCAGTTTGTCTGTCCACTCTCACCTTAATCGCCCTGAAAGGGATCAAAACACCTTTTTTATTTATTTACCTTTATTCTACATGATCGTGCTCCTTTTCCCCCTTTTAATTTCACCACTCCTGCTCCAAACCTCTCTTAAGATCACTTTATAATTGATGTTCCACCAATTTCACGAGTTCTAGTGCATTATATGATTACAGGCTTCTGCGATCAATAGCTGACACGTAAATATACTGACTGTATTGAATCTAATCTAGCAGAGTGGGAGCTGGGGGTTTAATTAGCCGTTGTTAGCAATTTCCTGTGTTTGTAGCTCCGCTCCACGTTTGGGACCCTTTAGCCTCTCGCAATCATGTTAATTGTAAAGTGCTGCATTTTATCAGCGCCGCGGAGATGAAATCGAGCAATATGCATCGCCCCTCTTAAATCATTTCAGTCACTTAAAGTGTAAACAGTGTAACAAGTGTACACTCGTAAGAAGCAGGTCTTAAATCAAATGGAAGTGCATTTGTGTTCTTGGCCAATTCTGAGGCCGCCGTGAAATCCTCGGCTGAAACAAACATTACAGTGATTTCCCAAATAGTAGCCTGAGGGTTTATTTAGGCTAATGTCCCCTGATTTTATAAGTATGTTTGATTATATTTTAGCAAGAAGCCTCCCATGTTTACATGTTGTTATAATACATTCTGAATATTGTACAATATTGTACTTCTTTGGCTTAGAGTTTCTCCTTTTTAACAGAAATACTGTTTTTATTCACAAAATATTTCCCATCACTTCTACTTTACAGTTTTTCCTCCTTCACTGGATGTGAACGCGTTCTACACACACGTTTTACATTAAAAGACTTCCAGCAGCTCAATAAGTGTAATCCCTCCTGTTCATCAACAAATCAACAAGTTGTCGGCACAATGAATTTTGCAAGCTCCCAAAAAGTTTCTTCCGTGTGAACAAAAAGTGTGCAGACTTTCTTTATATGCTGCTTTTAACGTGAAACTTGTGGTGGATGTGCGCACCACGCTAAGCTTTAATTTGAAACTTAATTTGAGTCTTATTGGCAGTAGCAGTAAAGAGACACTGCGCTCTTACAGGTGTTTTTTTGAGCTGTAAACTAAATGATGTGACTGTACTGTGATGAAACACATCAGTGCTGCTGTTAATATTGACATTTCTCACCAAAATGTATAGAACTTGGTTGAAAAGGGCTCAACACGCCCTGAACATGCAAAGCCAATGCCAAGATAATCAACCGGTTGGGACCTGTCTACGTCATGAAATGTATGCGAAATTAAAGGGTTCTAGTGTTTTAAAAGCTTCAAATTCAGAAACTACTGGAAATAGTGACTGAAATCTGTATTTTTGCTAAAAAGAGAGTCAGAGCAGCAGAGTAGTATGACTTGACACCACCCCCGCTGCTTTTTACATTGTCATTATTTGTTGCTGTCAGCCATCATCTAAGCCTCGCCTTTTATTTGAAAATGTATGGTTTCTTATCATAGCAGGACATAAAACATTCCTGTCAAATTAACACTCGAGTGAGAGTGTTAAGATGCCTCACAGTAACTGGATACTCAAATTTGACCTATAAGCGGCACTACGGGCTCGCGGCCTGTCGATTGTCTTCATACTCGTAGCCTCTGGTTGAGTTTGGTTGACATTTTCTGCCATAATGTCACATCTAAACCAACCCTTCAGGGAAAAATGCCGAGCACTTCGCCACAGGTCAAAGCCGGGCCTCCTTCATTAGAAATGCACAGGGCAGCGGACATGAAACCCCTCATGGAGGGACAATAAGGTGACCTTCTGTATCCAGCCAAGCATCCAGACAAACAACTCCCATCATGCCTCTTCTCCACGACTCGGTGAAGCGTGGTATAGTCCTAAAACGGCCATTCGACCTCTGAGTTCTGCAATAATGAACTACTGCAGAGGTAACAACCCCTCAGCGTCAACTGTTGATCAGAGAGCTTCTGTAGTAGCGTCCCCCCCCCCCCCCGAGTGCCGGCGCTGCCAAAAACAGGTAGATGAAAGTCTGCTGAGAGCTGATTGCCAGTTCCTGTGGTTAATACAGCCGCAAATGACTTTACCATTAGGAGCATGTGTGCACCCAGCGGAGAGACCGACCTGCTTTCTGGCAGAGGAATTAAACAACTGGTTTCCCGTTCAGGCACAACCAGCTCACGAACTGTTGAGCATCGTGGCATGCTGATGAGCCCTCTCCACGCTGAATGACAAACAACACTGATGAGAGTCTGGTAGAAAAAGGACAAAACGATTGAGAACAGCTTGAATAGGACTGTGTTGATTACCATTTGCACTTCAGCAGCAGCCAGAAGGTGTAGGACAGATACAATGGAGACTAATGTGTCAACATTTTACTGCAACCACTCTTGTTCACTCGGTATGTTTACATTTAAGGACTTTGTCACCTTTGACTCAGTGTACCAAAGTACAAATTAGAAACACTGGTGCCCTTGTTTGATATTTCTGAGGGCAAACAGTTCAATTTGACACCAAAGTCAGAATGTTTCGTCATTTGATATTTTATTGTCACTAGAGATACACAACACAGGTAGATAAAGAGCCTGCCGGCTGGAGGAACAGTCCAGTGTTAGGCCACGTTCAGAAACAGCTGTTCTTGGTCTGATACTTGCTTATGCTGACGGTCCGTGGCTCTACCAGTAATGGGTCAAAGATGCCATTGGATCAACTCATGAGTCGTCCACACAGCCACAACTATAAGGGGAAACTAGTGATTGTGCCCAATGAGCAACCTCCTACCAGCTGGGCATCACGTCCTGAGGTTGGCCAGAGCTCTTTTTCTGGAAGCTTTACCACTTTACCCTCGTCTGGGGGGGAGGGTAATTGAACAGAACATAAAAAATCATGACTTAAACCTTGTGGTCCGAGTGCCTGTTTCACAGAAGTGATTTGTGAGCACTGCTTACACGCAGATTTCAATTATTTTCCCCAAATGATTACTGTTTGCAAATCTAGATACATTTGCAAGTCCCGCAGGGCTCTTGCATGCTCACGCATGCGTTGAAAGGAACTGTTTGTAATCAATAATGTATCCAACAGTGTATTTATTCAAAGCATAGCCAGTAGTCTTGATACTGTGGTCTGTCTGATTACCTTCTTACTCCTCAGGTGATAAGGACGTGGATGAGTATTACACGAGGAAGCATCATCATCCTGACTTTGGCGGCCGGGGACCGACCCACATGGTGAAGCTGAACGCAGATCCCCCGCAGCACCAACAGCACCAGCAGCACCAGCAGCACCAGCAACGGCAGCGTCCCCGCCGAGTCCAGAGGGCCATGTCCCAGGACCACGTCCTGTCTCCTCCCAGGACGCCACGTCGCGGAGATTACGGCTTATCTTCGTACGCCGTCATGGCGGCGGCCGCGTACAGCAGCAGCCGCCACCTCTCAGACGAGCAGCTACTGTCTGCAGACCGCCTGCACTCCCAGGATCCCTTGCTGTCCCCGGCAATGAGGCGTGACAAGTTCCGGGAGAAGGCGATGGCACGGGCAATGTCCCACGCCGACATGCTGCTGCCAGTCACGCCTGTCATGGACCGCCACAAGATGACCAAGATGCACTCTCAACCCAGTGCCTCTAACGACTCCTACAACACGCTGACGGTCAATCACCAAGCGCCCACGTCCAAGAGGCAGGCGTTTGCCTCTCGACGAACACACACGGTGGACCACCTACAGTACATTCCCGGCCACCACCACACATACCGCACTGCCAGCAAGAACGAGGTAACTGTTTAACCGCGGAGTGGTTATAGCTGAAGGATTCCTGAGACACACCGTGGCGAGTCTCCTCAGCAAGAGGGGTTCTGTCTTCTTATTAAAACAACCTCCTACATTAAAACTCTTCCTGCTTTTTAGCACAAGCTTCCTTTGTCATCCAGATTTTGGGTAACTAGACTCGACCCCGGCAAAGACGCTTCTCTCTTAGAGCATCATAAGGGCTTTGTGCGTCGACACAAAGAGGGTTTGACAGCGTGAAGAAAATATTTTTTAAACTGGACATGGGACTGGAAAGGGAATTGTATCAACTTTATAAATATATAAATATACTATATTTACTATTTGTATTTTGAGTCCTTGTTATAGCTTTAGAGATTCTCATTGACTGATGTAAGCACTTCAAGCGGTGCCTCTTAAAAATGGTCCCATTTCAATGACGAAGTGGATTTGTGGGTTAAAAAGCACAATTAATGAATTCCCTCTTTTTGTTTGGTTCGTTTTCTTCTTCTTCTTTGGTAAACGGCCAGAACATATCAGCTTACTAGTGAAAACAGAGGCTATTTCTGTTGCATACAATAGATGATTTGTAAATAGGCTATATTAGCAGCATTAACACAAAGAAAAGCCGGCCCTTTGGCATTATGTTATGTTTTGTTATTCTCCCACCTGGAATCCATCATGGATTCCCAATTAATAATTTTAATTTTAGATAAGGCAAAGATCCCAAATTAATATTATTTCCACAGATGTCTGCAAAATATGTGGATGTAATATGTATATGGGGAGTATTATTTGTTTCTTAACCGTGCTTGTAGCATAGAATGATTGTGTATGAAACAACCTTGTTCCAGTGTCGACAGGCGGCTTCAGTCTGCAGACGTACACCCACAGGTGATGGTGGTTGTCTGAATTAACTACATCTCCTTGCTTTGTCATCCACGAGGATCCCCCGCCCCCTCCCCCGCCCCCACCCTGCCCGGGTAGTGATTGGCCAGCTTCTTCCATCTCTACATATCAGGTACTGTCGGAGCTGAGGAGCGAGTAGGTGGAGTCGCAGTCTCGTGTCGATGTGTTGACTGAAACCATCGGCACTTAAAGAGAAAAGAGTCATAATCGCTCGTCAATCAAGCGTTAATTAGAAATGTGAACAGTTTGTCCAGATGTTTTCATTAAAGCAATGCCTTATTGTATGGAATCCCATGTGCTCTTAATTGAACAATCATGCTTTTGTCACATGTCTTAGCTTTTTGTGCTGTATTATTGATTATTGTTTACCAGCAGTAAAACCCTGTACAGTGATAGATGATACAGTACATATACCTCAAAAAGATTAAATTCAATTGAAGGAGCCTCAAAATTTCAAAAGGAAAACAATGAGTACAAACTAGAAGGCGTTTCTATTGGCAATTTGTTTCTCTAATCACATTATCTGTATTTATACAGTGCTTTGATTTCAGTTCAGTCTGATGAACAGTAGAGATCTTCATGGGCTCACTTGATTCCTAGGGATCAAGACACAGACCAGGACCAGAGTTGGACCGGGTCCAGGAGTTATATTCAGTCTAATCGGGTTGCGTAGTGTCCTGCTGTATTGTCTGTTGGACAATATGTCTTTAAGACCTGAGTGAAAGTTACAAGTAAGTCCCAAGCCCTGGCTATAAGTCCCAAATCAAGTCAATTCAAGACAATTCAGTCCCAAATCAAGTCAATTCAAGACAACTAAGTCCCAAATCAAGTCCCAAGTCTTGACAATTCAGTCCAACATTATGAAAGTCAAGTCCTACGTCCAGACATAATTTTTCCAATTAAAGTATCAGGTTTATCTGATTTATATTTTCCAGATTTTAACTTCTTGACCAGTGAAGACCTCTACTGGAGAGTCCAGAGGCCTTGACAATATGTATGTTTATTGTCAAAGAGCATGAGGGTCAGAAACAGTCTTCGGTATGAAAATCTGCCAACGCTTCCGTTGACTTGCACTGCCTGTTGCCCAAATGCCAAGGGTTATGAAGTTGTGTCGTTAGAGATAAGATTCATCAGATTCCATCTTGACCTTATTGTACAGGTAAAACATCAGGAACATTGCTATTTCTGTTATCAGATACCTGAGTTGTACGCTACTGTACTGTATATAAAGACTTGAATACAATGCTATTGTCTTTTTTCAGTGGAGCAATGATAAATCTGTGGTTCTGTTGAAATACACTCATGTCTTGTTGCACGTTTTTCTTCAGTTGACGTCTTATTTTTCTTTAACAACACTGAATTAACGATGATTGATGACCTTGTAGGGAGGTGGAAAGTTGGCCAAATCTATTTCTTAAACCTCTTTTTAAATGTATGTGCTGCGTTCCTTTTATTTATGCCAGGTCCGTATTAAATGATGTCAATTAGAGATTGTCTTTTTTCCCCCCAAATAATTGGTGTCTTTGTACATATAATCTTATTTTTCTTTCTTTTATTGGAGAGTGCTTGCAAGTAATGAAGTACATTTGATAGCTATAGTGTGGGGTTGTTTGTTCAGTAGGCTGCTTCAGACAGATATCTGTATCCTTCCACCTCGCTCAACTAATCTTTACAAATGTCTGCTCTTTCTTTTCACTTAATAATGATGTCATCCCAAGAGCCTTTTTATCTATGTGCAATATTTCCTATTCAAGCAGCGTAACTCTATAGCCACTCTCTTTTTAAAATGTTGTGAGGTTCATTTTGCTGCCATAAAGGCTTTGTTGTCCTTTTCATCTAGGACTGTTGTCTTAAATAATCAAAGAGGATGGTTTATATATATATATATATAAATATATATATAATACAGCTAAATGTGGTATGAATGAAAATAAATGAATGAAAAAGGTGTGTAATTGCACAAATAACTGGAGACTAATTTAAAGGCTTCAAAACAACAAAATCTGACTGTTCTTGTGCATTTTTCTGTTTGTTTACAAACTATTAAAGCACATCGTGTGTCGTATACATCGATTTAATCACTTATGCTCTTTCATATTCATGTAATAAGTGGTTTAAAGTTATTACCACAAGAATTTGAAACTTGAGGACTTACATTTTATAGTGACAGTGACGTCATGGGGATTTATGTTAGCTATGTGATGATGGCTTTGAGTTAATGTTTGCGTGTGTTTGCCTAAAAAGTTAATATTAGACTGGGTAAGACATGTTATAGTATATGTATAGTGCCAAGTAAGCAAGCTAACAGTAAGATTAACTGTTACCAGGATAAATAATAACATTAGAGTAACATAGTTCTTAAAACTACAGACCGCTAGTGACCCAGAAGAGTCCAGTCCTGTTTATTTTCTGATAAGACCTCATTTTTTTCAGCTTGCATGTACTGATTATCTTTGTTTCAAATACTTACAATGTGTGAAAATGGCACCGTGCTGTACAGCAGTTAAACATAGAAGTTAATGGCTTGGGAATTGTGCTTGGGCTCCTCCCAAAATATCTTTCTGGCTGTAGCAACATCATGAGCTAGCAAGCTAGCAAGCTAGCTAGCTAGCTATCGGCATTACTCTTAATCTCAGACTCACTCACACATCACACAGTGACACATGTAAAAATGATATGGTCCAGTTTTGAGACATTTTTAAGGTTACACTGTGGACTCTGTGGACCAAACGCGTTACATTTCAAATTAAAAGCTTAAAGTCAGATCTGTTGCAAAACATGATGTCACTTCCTGTCTAGCCTCTTATCCACTAGCTTCTGAAACTCAATGCTAACTCTCATTCAGCATCATGAATGAAGCATTTTCCTGAGGTTTTATTCCTATAATCTGAGATACTTAAGCATCAAATACAGCTTCACAGTTAGAAACTGAAACCTTCATGATTTTAAACAACAACTACTTTGTAGGCACAGAATCTCCCTCTCCCATGAGAAACAGCTTGGTAGCACGGGTACTTATATGGCCGTAACTTGGCTTTTAACCCTGAAGTTCCAGTTTCACTTCCGCTCTCTGATATGTTCATGGGGGTGTTAACTTTATCCAACAAGGGAAACCATGGGTTCCCTTCAGTTTCAGCTGTTCTAACTTTTCCTGTTGCTTTGCTTCAACCATCATTATTTCCACCCTTCTGCCCTTTTAAGTGGCTTTTCGCTGTTCATATAAGGCACTTAATGATTTGCCACAATCAGTTCTTTACAATCATGTCCAGTAACACAGAATAAATAGAAAGCAACAGATGGAATAGCCACGTTTTGTAGCGTTGGTCTCAGATTTATGGACCCATAAACATTTAATCGAATGAGGTCCTTGAAGTGGTGCTTTTCACTTCTCACACTATCGAAGGACTGACAGAGTTCAAGCAATCCCAGAATGTGATTGAACAACCATTTACTTAAAGGCAGTCTTTGTAAGATTTGACCTTTTAATCCAGTTGATCTTCTAGTAGGTTAAAAGAAGTGGTCAAAAGGCAACTTCTGTTTTCATTTGGTCTGGTGTTGTTGTTGTTCCCTACACGCCGCTCCATCTGTGATTATTTGCTCCAAGAATGCAAGTCGATACTTGTGACCTTGTGGAGAAGGTTTTTCCCAAGTTTCCTTGGAGATAACAGCTTTCTTACACTTTGAGACAGACTGTGTGCCTGACTTTGTGCACAATCAATAAGGACACAGCTCTTCAGTTTCCCAGGTGTCACCATGGCACTGTTTTAATAAGAGGTGCCAGTGTAGTGAATATTTAGACTTACCAAACCTTACCTGTTCTGTAAACTCATTGATCTGTCTGTCTTCTTTGCCTTTCTTTTGTCTTGAAATTGGAAATTGTTCTTTTATTTGCTACACATTTTCTTGACGCTTGACTTTGTAGGAACTTGTTGACACTGAAGGAGGGTCATATGTGTGTCAAATGCTAACCTTAAACAAAAACCCAAAGGAATTTAAGGGGTGCAGAGATACCTTTCTTGCAAACATGTGAAATCCAAACCTACGTCCCAGGTATCTACAGTGGGACGGACGTTAACCGCTTACATCAACAATTACTTCAATACATCCAGGTTTAGGAACATCTCACAAAAGATGGAAGAGACAGCAACATGCATGTTTTATTTCTAGAAATACGTTAGATACTTAGATACTCCAAACTGCACGACAAACACACCCTAACCTTCTTTTGCCTCTCAAGCTAAAACCTTTGTGTGTCGTTGTACATCTGGTCACTGACACGCATCAACTCCTTTTACGTTTATGAGACATGAATTAACACCTACTGTTCCCATCGTGTCCTGGGCCACCTGAAACCTTCTTGACATTCATGAAGGAGCGAGCGGGCACTGCATTTCTCACAATACCACTACAAAACCCCATGGTTACGATACTGCACACACAAATGGGAAGATAGCAAATGGTAGTGGTTTCCACTTCCTTCAATCCCCGTCCATTTGCATTTAGATGGAAATAGGAACAAGGTTATTTG
Source organism: Nannoperca australis (assembly GCA_036023655.1). Taxonomy (NCBI): domain Eukaryota; kingdom Metazoa; phylum Chordata; class Actinopteri; order Centrarchiformes; family Percichthyidae; genus Nannoperca; species Nannoperca australis. Next base: position 41,828 of record JAVQJD010035497.1, read on the forward strand.
AACTCTAGTCCAAATGGGAGAGCAATGGTCAAACATAAACAATTCAATTCTGTTCTCCCAGTGTTCTTAGCAGGTGGATTAAGTCAGTACGCTGCTTGGTTGATCCTGATCATCTGTTTAGTATCCAAGAAAGTGATGTTATGCACTCTTATTATCAGTGATCCCCCCATCAGAAGGGTCCATCTGGGCCTCCAGGAGGAAAGACTGTCTATTCAAACCAAATGTCACTGCCAACAATGTAAAATACCCACATTCGCCCATAAATCTTCCTGTTCAGTCATTGTGTATCACTGATGTCTTGCACTGCGGTCTGTCCCTGTTGGGATGACCTTTCCATTTTAAATGTTAAAAAAAACTAAACATGCAGACCTCTGGGATGAAGCTGGAGCCTTTTCTTTCCCACTTCATTTTATTATTCTCAAAGTTTGTTGAGTGGCAGAGAGAAAGATTTCAAAAGGCTGCAGTTGACCTTATATATCACCGTCGACCTGATCCGATCAGAAGCCGTGAGGGACACGTTTTGCTCTGATTGACTGATGTGCCAAACAAAGAACAGCAGGACCGAAGGAAGCCGGGGGTGGGGGTGGGGGGGCTGTATACAGTGCAACACAAACACAAACTGTGGGTGAAGAAGTATTGAGATTGCTTGAATCTGCAGTAATCGATATTCTAATGTTAACAGCGCATCAAAAGGACTGAGTGTTATGTGAAAGGTATCACCTGACTCTTCAGTTCCCTTCACCTTTATAAAGCACATTAGCGTCTTTCAGCTCATTGTTTTGGCTTCACGACCCCCCAAAAATGTGCAGTTTTGGTTCAGTCTCACCTGGTTCACTGTCAAAAGACTTGTAAAATAACACTGTATGCTACCTGCCCAGCAGCAGTTAGCAACTAGCTGGTGAACATAGTTTTTAGCAGCTAAAGAGCCAGATGTTTCCCTCCGGAGCTGGTGGAGACCAAAAACAGAGCTAAAAGAGAGGGAACATTGGATTTATCAGGTGACACAAATATTATTCCAAATAAATGCAGTGTTGCTGTGTGTATGCTAACACGTTAGTGATAATATCTCAATGTTGTGTTTGCAACTTGTTCTTTTGCCCCGTATTGCCAAAAAACACTTAATACAGCTTTATGCAAATAAAATTCAGTCATTATTTTGCCAGTTGGATAATATTATCTTTATTTGTTGTCTATTATTATTGGCTAATTCACGTCTCACCTCATTAAAATACACACACATTTACATTGACAACAATGATTTTAAATATTCAGAGGCGTTTAATCCCTATTTTAGTTATTTATTTATCATTACTCATTAAAACTTTCTCAAACTTTTATTTAATTTCTCAAACCTTCATTCATTTTTCTCACACGTCAGTTATTATCTAAAATAATACGAGTCCCTGTGCTTTTAGGATAAGTGCTGTGGACTGAAACATAGAAAAACATCCCCTGTGAAATTCGGTGGAGCGGCATAAAAAAAGAAAATATTTTAATAATAAATGTACTTGGTTACTTTCCACTGCTGAACAACCACCTGGGCAGAAATGGGAGCCATTATCTGAGCTGCAATTATACCAACAGCATCCAGCCGGAGCAGAAATTGGACAATGCGTGTTATTTATGGTGTACAGCTAGAGCTGCTCACCTCGAGGGAGAAACGAATGGATGTGGGCATCGTGGAAATGCAGAGAGTTAATAGAGCACGGTGCTTAAGGAGCCTGAGTGTGTAAACACCATGGCATTCACCGGTGACCATACCACCATGGGAGTCTGATGAATGCAGCTAATAGGCCCAAGTCGTTCTCGTTCCACCACACACACACACACACACACACACACACACACACACACACACACAGTTCTTCTAGGCGGCTGGTATCGATCCGCCCGACCATACTGCTTCACCACTGCTTTATGAGAGCAGTCGATAGCGTGGCTGTCTCTGAGATGGCCCCGAGTGTTTCTGCACTGCAATGGATAGTTGTTGAGTGAGGAAGGGCAGAGATTTTCTATTGTTAAAAAAAGATATGGATTGTCGTTTCTTTTCTGCAAACGCATACAATATTTTTTGTTTTGTGCTTCACTTTTACGTGTTTGAGGGTCGTTCAGTCCTGTTTGAAACGTTTATTACAGCTGCAGAGCCGAGTCTGGCGTCCACGCTCCGACCTCATCACTCATTGCCACAATCTGTCAGATACGCTGTGTGGGAACCGTGAACGTTTGTACAAAACTCTTATTGATATCCATTCAGAATCTATTAGTATAGTTCACTACCGACCAAAGTGGTGGATTGCCTGACATGCCGTGACATTGTTGTCCCGAGAACCACCAACATGGCTGAAACTAGTGGGCAGCTGTAGCTCATTAATCTCTGGCTCCGTGTTCTTGAACATGAACCCCTAATGCTCCCAAAAGCAAAAGCATCCACCAGATGACAGTAATATATACATGACTATAAGATTCTGGTTAAATAATCTAAAACCTATATTTCACCACTTGCATGTTTACAGAAAACAGCCCCTTGATTTGATGCTAAATATTGAAGATTAGATGCTTAATTCATCGCCCAGAAAATCAACATGCAATTCCCTGACAGCTGGTGTGCTCCATCCACAGATGAAGACTATGTGATGTGATAGAAAGCTGCTAAATGGACCTGGAGGTGAGATTCTTATGTCAGATGTAGTTTACTGTGTTACATTAACTCTCAGCTAGAAAAAGAAAAGTCCTATTTCTATGTGCTCCACATCCAGAGGAAACATTCTTCAATTATAGTCGCAGCCTCCTGCCAGACTGATGCATTAATATCCTGCCTGCATTGTCTTATTGACAAGCACCTTCATTAATCACACAACTCAGTTCAGTTTCCATCTGCTACCACGATAACAATGGCAGTGGTTTGCTCGTTTCTGTCATTCTTCACCTCCCTCCTCCCTCTCTTCAGCGTTACTTGGAGGTTGTCTTATTTCTTCCTCGCCACAGTCTGGACTTCAAGCCATGAAGCCGAGCAGAGATTTCAGACTTCAGACGGGGTTGAGGCCACGGAGCGGATCAATGCACAACACACCAGAGATCAGGCTCTCTCCAGAGTCTGAGACCGGCTCGCGTGTCCATTTGATCAAATGCCAGCAGAAAAATATATAGAAATATATGGAATAATCCCAGAGAACTCCTTTCACACCGTGTGGCAAAATGAAGGAGCTCAGGGGTTTATCAGACTGCTCACAGTTTCATTTGCTGTCACAACACGAGCTCCATGTTGGACAGACTTGTTGGCTAAAGGTTGAAACTGAACCTGAACAAGACCTAAACTTCTGCAGCACAACTTCTTCAAAGATAAATATTACCAGATAAAAACCCGAACAAAAGGTGGTTACAACCTATCGTCAGCAAATCTGCTGCTTTTGTCACGGTCCTGGAACTTTCTTAGTGTTATTTTGAAGGTTTAGACCTGGTTCCTGTTTTATTTTGTAATTCTTGGTGGGACATGTGTCTTCCTGTTTGGTCTGATTAGTTTCACCTGTGTGTTTTGGATCACCTGTGTGTGGTTTCGTGATTTAGCCCTGTCTGTTTAGTCCGGTTGTTTCCTTTGTCTCTTTCTCGGTTCGTTGCGTTTTCATGTCCTGTGTCGCTTCTGTTTCCTGTGGTTTTTGGTGTTTGATGTTCTTCTGCGAGCAGATCCTTGGGCTTTTGTAAATGATCCTTATTCAAAGTACAACTATTCCCCCTGTGTTTGATCTGCATTCTGGGTCCCCACTCCCAAGACCTGACAGCTTTAAAGTCACCAGCCCAGGCTCCTTTCTGACACATCCAGATTGTACCCAGGTGGATTTCTGGACAGCAGATAAACCAAACACATCTGGAGGTGGTTTGAAATGCGATTCCAGTCAGATTCCTACAGATGCTTCTCAGTCCGGCCGCTCAAATCGGATTTAAAAGTGTCTTTTCCATCGCTCACAACGTCAAATCCCATGAAAAACCCATGCAGATAGGTTGGTGATGTCTGGACACACAAATCCAATCTGATCACGTGCAAATAACAGTAGTGCGATCTTAAAGATCTGATCTGCAGTCTGAACAAAGCCTTTTTAGTTTGTGTTTTACAGCAACAGCTTCACTGTTTGGTTCAGTCTCTGCACTCAAAACCCCATTTCCAGACGCAGCAGGCAGCTATTTTCAGCAAACGGGCTCTGATAAACTCAGTGTACTCTACCTGCTCAGCCGCAAACAGCAGACAGACACAGTTCAGAGACTAGCCGGTGAACAAAGTGGAACATTTAACAGCTAAAGAGCCAGAAATGTATTTCTCAAGAGATGGAGGGGACCAAACTGCTAAAAGGAGAGGCAGTATTGGGCTTACATGCATCAGGTGGACACAAATATAACTCTACAAGGATGATAAAATAGGCAGCTGCTTGCCCTGCTCTGCTGCCCCCTAGTGGCCAAGAAATCAATGAGTGCCGCTTTAATGTTTTCATGAGCTGGAGTTGTATTAAAATGTCACATTTCAGGTTAAAAGCTGTGTTATATAAATACATTTTATATTAATCAAGTTTTTTTTACAGCTGAATTTTGACTTAGCATAGCAGAATAAGCACCGGTGTCCCTAATAATAATAATAATAATAATAAAGTGAACCAGCATGGACGAGACCAGGACTGAAACTGAAGCAGCTAAATGGGATTCAGCCACCGTTTCTTTTATGATTTCCACCTGTGCTTTTTCTGCTGTGACAAACCAAAATGGCCAATGATCAACAACTGTGTCTCCTGAATATTTGGTTTACATTAAAGTATTTTTATGCCTGATAATTGATGATGAGTCACATTTTCATATCTGGAAAATCTTTTCTATCCAGGTGTTTTTCATGAATCTTATGTTTAGGCAACTGAAAGCACTTTGTTACAGTTAGAGGGAGATTTATTTATTGATATTGTGTTTATTTATGTACAGAGACAATGCACGGGGATCAGCATCACTGTAAATGCGTCGATGTTAGCCAAAAGGCCTTTTAACATTTCATCTCAAAGCAGGAAACGGGACACGTTTCCTGTTTCAATATTTAACCAAACTCAACCAAGTGATTAACCTGAACCTGAACAGAGGCAGGTCACTCGGACCACCTTCTTACAACAAACATGGCCGTGAACTTCACTTAGTAGGATATTAAACATCCTTTTTAGGCGACAGGGTAGAAATGAATTTGTTTAAATAGCATATCTAATGTGACCGATATAATGAAACCTGCTGCAGGAACATGAGGTGGGACCTCCTGCTTCCTCTGTGTGAGGTGTGGGGCGTCCTGCTGTCTGAACACGATGACACGAGGATGTTCACAAGCCGTCGACAGAAGATGCTGCTGATCTGACTTTCACTCTATTTTCTTTTGTTTGAGTTTTGGATGTAGGACTTTGTAAGTGAGGGGTTTAAAAACGTCTGTACTGCCTGAACGTCTCACAGTTTTTTTTAGATTTATTTGCAGCGTGGGAAACCCACTTTCCTAATTTGCTAAAAGTTGACATGGCAGCTCAGACCGACCGCTTACAGACACAGATATTTAGGCTAAAGTAAGCACACAAAAGAAAAGAAACTCCACGGTCCCTTGATTTCTGTGCAGTAACCAGGTCAGTAGGTCCTGTTGGTGCAGGTATAAGATCATAAGATCAACTCGTTCTGGGGGCAGTTACACGGTTGGACTGACATTTGTACTTGTGGTGCAGTTGTGTGCACCTCCACAGGGCCGGTCGGGTAAAATGAGGTAGATGAACAGCTTGTCTCCTGAGGCGAGCTGTCCTAGATTTCAAAGACACTGTATGACCTTGATTTGTTCAGCAGAGAAAACCTACGGAGCACTGATTTATTTCCTTAAGCCTGAAGGAGAAGGTGCAGCGTGTGATGAGGTGCAGCCTACTTTATTGTGGGAGGAGTGAGAACACCACGCGGTGACCGAGCACATGTTGGCTTTGGAAAACTGGAGTGTTTAACACTTCCAGATGCTGTAGCTCTGTGTGTGTGTGTGTGTGTGCGCGCGCTGACTGGACAGTTGTGTTGTGGCGTAGTCGCCGTTCTGTCCACGAGGAAGTAGTTCCCCTCTTGTCGTACAGTTTCTAGAGTACAGGGAAGCTTTATTGCTTTGCTTTTAGCATTGATCACCTTCACATTGAAGTCGTTAAAACGAGCGTGACTGGCTCTCGCCTTTCTTTGTGAGTCAGCTGGATTCACAAGATCACGAGATCTCACAAGCATCCATCTCGCCCGGCTGCACGTTTATGCGCTTGTGCACAGCCTGTGATACGAAACGGTTTGACGTCAGGTTAACTCGCGCCTTGGTCCTGCTTGCATCGCGTCACAGGACGTCTGCATAATACTTCTGCCTCTGCATCATGGCGTGAGATCAATGCTGTGTTCGCTGTGACCACTTTACATACCACCATGTGACGCAGCAGGGGGTGTATCTGCAGAGAGCCAGAGCACAACAACTAAAACAAACATGCATCAAAATAGACTCAATTTTGGCTGCAAAGTCATCCCATCTACCACACACAAGCATGCATACTGTGCAGTGTTGATGCTATTTGACCATTAGTCAAACTAGCCTTCCTGTCTTGTTTTCCATCCTCTCCACTCTGCAGCAACACGCCCACTCCGACGCTGCCCAGTCTGAAAGTCTGCTCACACAGATAAATGCGAGTTGTCTATAACTGGACTGCGTAATGGCAGCAAAGATTTGTGTTTTACTGACATCATCCTGAATTTACTGATACTACAGGTCCCTGAGAACAGCACTGATAAAGGGAACAAAATGCAATTAGCCAACCTCAAAGCTTGCATTCAAGCTTGATGTGTTCTTGCTGTCTTGTATTGGTTTCTGTATTAATTGAGGCCACAGGTTAAAACTGAGGTGTGTGGATATCCACGTATGCTCACGGGAGATTTGTAAAAGTCACACTGGTGTTTTGTGTGATATTCTGTCCTCACACATTTCACAGCAGCACCTGAGAACCCAGCTGGGGTCATCAGATTTATGGGACCTTTTTAAAATGGGGTCAACATTCAGGGAGGGCCACACCCACCCAGACTCCACCAATTACTAAATGAGAAGTGCCAGTGTTGGATGTGGAAACCAGGCTAAGTGCTAACCTAATTAACAGAGATCCCCTCCTGTGATTTGCTCATTTCACCCGGCGCTGCAGAAGCCACCTAAAGAAAGAGAAGGAGAAAAGACAGCCTGTGTTCGCTTGTTATGAACGGCTGTGTGTTTACTGACGTGCTCCGGTGATGCAAGTTTCCTTCTTTAAAAGACTGAAGCTCAGAGAGCTGGGATTTCTCTCTGCTCCTTAAGGTGGTGGACACAATAACAGAAACACCTGTAGAATATGAAACTGTAACTGTAACTCTTCATTTGCACGTTGAGAAGTCCTGAACGTGTCCATCTTTGTGGACTTCCTGCTTCATCCTTCCAGTGCAGCTCTGTTGTCCTGGAGCACTCTGTTGTTAAAGGTCTGTCTTTAGTTGTTTTTGTGACATTTAGCTACAGCTACTAAATGGACCACGTGGTGAGCCACTTTTCTAAACTATCTTAAACCAATACTGGTATTTATTGAATGCATCATGTAGAACTGGCCGTGGTTCAGGAGGCAGAGCGGGTCGTCCATTGATCGCAGAGGTGGCGGTTCGATACCTCCACATGTTGAAGTGTTGCTGAACCCTACGTTGGAGGCCAGCACCTTACATGGAATCACAACTGCAATCTGTAGAAGTGCTTTGGGATGAAACTGATCCTCTATACGAGACTGTGTGAACCCTTTTTGTTCTTTAGTTGCGTTGTCAGACTCTTGTATCACCTGAAAACAACCCTGGAAGCTCCACCACTCGACCTCCACCATCTGTTGTGATTCAGCGCCGGGCTCTCTCCATCTGACCATATCACAAATGTGAGTCTTCACTCTCTGGATTCTGGATTCACAGACACACCTATTGATTTTGAGTGTAGGAATAACTAACGTTTGCCTCTGTGTGTGGACTTACGGGCCGGCTCTCACTGAGCCTGATAAAATACTGCTGACCTTAACTGGTGCACTGCAGAGAGACGGAAACAGTGAGAAAATGAGCAGTCTCCTTTCTGTGAATTCACTTTATCTGGCCTTTCAAGTCTCCTGCAGAAGAAAAAAAGAAACTCATAAATGTTCTGATCTCAAACGGCGGAAAGATTTCCCCGTTAAGGTCAAACCTCACCGTGTTTCCTCGGCGAGTCTGGACAGGCTGCCGAATAATTAAATGCGGCGTGACAGTTTGGAGCAAACACAAACAGATTCAGGGGAGAGTACACCCGATGAATAATTCAAAACGTTAGTCTTTCAGCAAACACTGCTTTCTAATGAAGTATGAGTGTGAGGAAATAAAGCTGCCAAGATCTGACAGCGTTTGGGGCAATTACAAAACACAATAAAAGCATGCAGGTGCAGAAAGGAGGCGACAAATACGAACCGGTTCACGGGCTCAGGCTCTAACTCTGCATGATAAAGATTTTCACACAGGCCACAACTGTTTCTGAGGCGGGAAAATGGTTTGTTTTGGATCCTCCGTCGCCGAGGAGCTGCTGTAATCATATTCCTGCTCCTCTTTCGTAATGAAGCAGGGAGAATAAAAACCCAACCAGAAATCAATGGCTGTCTCGATGGAGAGATGAAAACGAAAGGGCCGGAGGAAGAAAAATCAACTGCATCGACGTAACGCGAGGGAGTCGGTGTTCCTCGGCTTGTTTGCTGGAGAGGTGCTGAATGAGATCTTTAGAGCTCAAGCGGCACAGAGGAAGTGAGAGGAATCAAACCAACGGAAACCGAAAAGATCCTCGGCACGCCAAGACGAGACGTTTTACCGTCTACAGATCCAGCAGTGAATGTATCAGTGCGTCTCCGAGCTTTATGTTGAGCTCCTTGTGATGAGCGTTACTATGTAATAAGTCCTTATAAGATGCTTAAGACTGAATACGTTTTAATACCAGCATCATAAACACATTTACTGGTAAATTATGACATTTATGAGCACTTGTAAGGGCCTTGTTACCTTTTAACTAACGCTTACATTACAAGGAGTTTAGGCGAGGCAATTTCCTTTTGTATGGCACATTTCATACACCGGGAGCGAAAAATGTGCTTCACAAGGCAATAAAATACAGCAAGAGAAGGAGATGTGCAATATAAAAGGTGCAGAAAATGCACAAGAGAAGCTAGATTTAAATACGTAAGAAAATACTCCCACATATAGATGCACGAATAAATGGAGTTGAGAGCTCAGAGCCTGAAACTGCTCCTTCCTCTGTTGTCCAGAAACTATTAAAAACACACACACTGCACTTTATTTGGACTCAACTCCACACACACACACACACACACCATCCTGCAGCCACAAATACCAGAGCACCAAATGTGGATTCTTCCACCGCTGAAAATAGACCCCCAATAAATCCACAATGTCCTTCTGTTTGAGTGACGTTTGAGAGAAACTATGTTTTTTAAAGATTTGTGTGTTCGATAGGAACCGCTGGAGTCTGAAAGTACTGACAGACTCATTGCGGGTGTTTGATTTGTTGATAGTGAGAGTTAAAATAATGTCAGATTATCATTAACAATCATTAACACGATGACGTGTATGTACCTGCGGGGCTCCACAGCGCTGCTGATCCATAATAATGACTCAATAATCAATGCTGAGGTTGCAGGGTTTGTACAGAATTATGAAAAGGTGAATCTGAAACTAAACAAACTAAACTTTGAGTTGCATCTCCGTTTTCTGTTTATACATAGATATCGCTTGCATTACCTAACTTTAATTATCATATTTCAGGGTTGTTTTACCCCAGCGTTGCTTCACTGTGATCATTTGCAGAAATGTAAATTGTCTATTAGCTGGTTATTTTGTCCAAATGTAATCTACAAAGAATGGTTCCTCATTAATTCTGTAGCAACTGTTTAGGAACAAGAAGGACACATTCAAGACTTCCTTCAGAGCTTTCAGTTGGAAAGATTTATTTATTAAATAATAAATGTCAAATAAATGTTTATTATTTAAAGTTTTTACGTGAAGAACAATATTATATCCATACAAACTTCCTCTGCTTGCATCTAAAACTCACATAAATGTCATAAATGCGTCTTTTCACAGTGAAAGAGATGATATTTTAAGGCGTCTTTGCTCCGTGTGAATGTTTCCTGCGCAACAAGCAACACAAAGCGAGTTGAACAGGTGGTCTAACTTCTTCTAACGCCGCTGTCTCCACGCTGAGGTGGAGAATAATGAAATCACTGCATTTCTTGTCCATCTATAATTTAAATTACAGACGTGTTTGACATCAAACTCTCTGGCAGGAATGTGCACATCTGAGGTTCTCATGGTTGAAAATATGAGCTTATTTCCACCAAATATAAATGTTGTAAACAAGACGAGAGCGAGAACATCTTCTCCATCGAGTGAAGCCTTCTCCTGCCTGAGAGAACTGACTCTATAGCAGCAGCTACGCTAACGGTGCGAACCACTGAGGTTCATCGTGACCTGAAGGTAGCGTCCCCCGTCACCCCGGGGTCACAGCGGGGTCGTTACTGAACTACATTTCACTTCATGTGAGTTTTCATCACTTCAGAAGCGTCCAAAGTTACTTTCTTGTGACGAAGACACATGAGAAGCAGTATTTTATGTTTTGTCAAACTGTGGAGAGGGTGAAGGTCATTACAGGCGGACTTACCTCTGCAGCAGAGACTGGAAACTCTGGTTTCCTGAAGAAATGAGGCAACTGAACGTAACGCAGGTTAAAACTCTATGTCTTCATAAGACAGGGTGTGTTAGTCTAACTAAATAAAATGTGTATGTTCTCCCTGTGTTTTCATCAAAATGCTTCATTTTCATGTTATGGATGCTTTTTTTAATGTGAATCCCGTAAAAGGTCTAAAACGAACATACGCACGAGACTTTGGGTGCATCAAATCCACTGTGATACACCGACTGTCGCACGTTGTGGCTTATTAGTTGGAGCGTGTGTTGACGAATCGGGTCCTACGGTGAGTTTTGAGACGTGTGGCGCTTCGAGCTGAAACTGCAGACTCAGGAAACGTTGCGAGAGTCCTGAACTGTTTCCTCTGAGTAATCTAAAGTCTGCGCGGCGTCTGCTCTCCGCAGGGAGTTTCTCCGGGTAACTCAGTCGCCGCCATATTGACTTTGCAGAGTGCAACAAAAGGCTCCCATTTATCTTGATTAGGCCCGAACATCTGTACGGCCCCCGGCCATCAGAGCGTCGCCGAGCCGCCGTCCTGGAGAGTCTGCGCTGCATAAACGCACAATATGGAGGGGGGTGTAACCACAGGATCTTCTCCTGGCTTCTGATGGGCATGTGGATCAATAGCATTGATTGGTCCCCGCTGCTCTGAGGGGAATTAGCATTTCAAAAGGAACTCCAGCTACAGCAGTGAAATGAAATCGAGCGGAGGGTCTTCTCCGTCGAAGGCGAAGACAGGTCTAAGCCTTGACCTGCCATCTCTCTGTACCAAGACAGCCTGGTCGCCATGGAAACCTCCGCATTATGGACTGCTGATCGTGAGATCTGAGCCACATGCACGTGCAGGGATAGTGGTTCTGCACTGCACTGCCTTCATCCCTTTGACCCCGGCTAGATTGCTCTTATTTCCCCTGGTTCAGGAAGCCGGGCCCCTCTTGGTATCTGAAATTAGATGTCAGAGTCTCTCCTGTGAAGCCGAGTCAGAACTCGCTGTATATTGCTTTACTTGGGTTTGTAACCTCGACCGAAAGCCCTCGACCCCTGTCTTCAGGGCCGACACCATCAGAGTTTAATTGCTTCTAAGTGGATCGCACAAAACAAGAAGACGGCTCACGGGAAGTTTTATAGGCAACAAAGAGTTTCTTCCTTCTTCTTCTCTTTAGTTTAATCACTAAATCATGTCTGTGTGTGTCGTCTGCCCCCCAAAGAAATCCCAAACTGTACTATCAACGCTTTCACGCCCCTAAAACCTGACGAGATGTTAGGCGACATCTTGAAAAGGTGATATTTGCAGCACGAGTTCACCTGCCTGCTGTCTGCTGCGTCCAGGCAGCGTCCGTGGCTGAAAACTGGAAGATCTTCACGCAGACTTGACGGCAGCCAGTGAATTCCTCCTCACTTCTGTGCAGCTTCACTTCGGTGAAACCATTTCTGTCCAGACGTGTGACGTCGGGGTCCTTGAAGACGTTATGTGGGCGTCTGCTTTTGTGTGTTTCGTCCTGGTCAGCCATCGAGCTGAAGCCGTTCTCGGTAACGACATTCTGCCTCCTTCTAAACTTCCACATTTCATTTTTAATTGGAAGATGCACGTTTTCCCAGATCTACCATGCACAGAGACATAATGAGCCCTGTAGTGATACGAAGCTTAACCTTTACTTATGTATTGACAGAGCCGACTGTTTTAATCTGATGCCCTGTTCGCAGTCACACTAAGAACTAACACACTGCACTAACTGCACCAGACACGCAGCAACCTTAACATTCACATGGAGTCCTGTTCCTCCTTTTACCTCTGTTTTTACCAACTCCTGAGAAAAATATCTGGCTTTTAATCTGATAATTGATCCACTGTGTTCACCAGCTGGTCAGTAATGGTGTCTGTCTGCTGTTGGGTGATGAGCAGAGATGTTCATCAGAGCTTTTTTTGCTAAAAACATCTGCCTGCTGCGGCCGAAAGCCACGCAGTGCAAGCGATGACGCCAAAACAGTGAAGCTCTGCAGGCTGAGGGGAAATGCACTTCAACTGCAAGTAGCCATGTGATCCATTGTTAACGTAAATATATTGATTATGGACACTTTGAGCCACAGTTTTAGTCACTGTTGTGTTTTGTCAGTCGATGAAAAGTTACAAGAACACACTTCTCTCTAAGTGTTGCCTTAATGCAGGTAACACTAACCCTGTACATTAAGTGAGGTTCTTATACATCCTGCAGCTCTCTTGCACAGCAACAACACCATTTATACGACACTTGTTCTCTCTGAACCATTGTTCAGGCTGTATATGTTATCAGAAGGACCAGAGGAACACTTTGATGCAGCCTTTATTAAAGGCTAATTCACCTTAAATATACCACACTCTCCTGCTCAGGACCGGGAGTGCGTGTAACGAGACTTTTAAGAAATGCAGGTGCTGGTTTTCCATACATGAAACACTTGTGACGCTCTTTGGTGAAAGCTGAGTACGAAATGAAAGCCTGAATAGAAGTGTAGAGGCTGTTTTTACAATATGGCCAACATCAAATACAGAAATACAAAAACTCATCATCTTAAACTGCGCGTCGGTTTGATTGGAGAGTTTTCCTGTGCTGTGTTTTGGTCAAAAGGCTGCAGGCCGTCTCCTCGCTGCCTTTTTCTAATTCAAACCGGGACAAACGCGTGACTCATCACAGACTCATTATTAGATAACGTTTCAGAAAAATAATCAAATTATTCATTTCAAGTGTGAAAATCGCCCTTTCAGTGTTTCCTTCCGGCCACTGAGACTTGCAGTGATGTGCAAAGACAGGCTCTGTCATCAGAGGCCGGGTGCCGTGTTGCTGCAGACTGGAGGTGAGCTGACGCCTCTTTTACCTTTCAAATGCCGGTCATGTCTCAAATCTGCTCTTTTTGGCCAAATTTAAAGATATTCTTCCCTTTTTATTTCATGTCTCGCTGCATCCATTCAGTATTTCTTTCAATAACAACCCAACAACAATCCAGTGGGTCAGAAATGGAAGGAAATGTTGACTTGAAGTTGAGAGCTGCTCTGGGATTTGTTGCACCTCCGTTTTTCTAAAACTGGAAACTTTTGGCTTCAAGAAAATGTTCAAGATTTGGGGGAATAAGCTCTTTTGCTACTTATTTAAATTTTATATATCATATATTTATATATCATTTAAGTTAAATATTGTTATCTTAGTTATTGTTACTAGTTATAAAATACAAGATTCAAATTTAAATTTGTCCAATAAAAGGAGTTCATTTAAAATAAAAGCAGGTAAAACACTTACATGGCTTGAATCAAGTAAATATATATTCATGTGTATTATGATGATCACTTTAAAGATACTTTTAATCTAATTTAGTTGCACCAATACATTTTGGTAGTATTGAAAAGCCACACAAAACACATTTGATCAATATGTATTGTTAAAGCTATGTTCCACTTATCAACATAAAGTGTGACTTCATAAAGTGTGCAGGCCATTGACGTCACGGAGGTCCAAGGACCCTTCCCTCTGACGGCTGAGAGCATGGGTCATGTTTTTATTCCAGTGTGCAGAATAAACTAGAAGTACATTAATACACATGGATGTTGCGATCATCAAAGCAAAGAAATGCATGGGGTGAAAGCGTGCCTCCGCTTCCCCGCCTGAAATAAAAGCTCCCACACATATTTGATTCATTTGGAGAAAGAAAAAACGATTTCACTGACCTGGAAATGTGCACATCATCCAACATGACGTCGTTTCAAAGCTGTTTCATGTGCACGGAGCACATTAGTGTTGTTATTACACTGCTACTGTTTGACCATCCACCCCCTCGACCTGCTCCCTCTGTGGACATTGCTGCTAGCCGTCCTGCTCCCGTCACCATTGCTACAGCCACTAGAGGGCGCCGTACATACAAATGTAATGAGCTGCAGCACAGACGACCTGCAGTCTCTTGGATTTCGTTTTTTAACTTCCCGTCTGCACGGTGGGAGTCGTGTTGTGTAGATGACGCCTGCTGCTTGAGATCACCTTGATCTTAACGCACAGAACCAGACCAGCTCGCAGCCGGTCGTGGTTGCATGCAGGTAAGCGGTCCACCTGGAGAGCGTTGGTGAAACCTCGGAAGCCATCACTCTGGGAACACTAGAGATACACAACCCGAAGGCTTTGTGTCCTTTACATCTGTGAGCGTGACGTAGTTTGAAGCTGTTGCTCTGAGTCGTACGGACTCTGAGAGGAAGTCCATGCCTCTTGTATAAAACAAAGCAGCTGTTGGTGAGTTAAGGGGAAGCAGAAACACCTACAGAGTTAAACGGCCGCTGCTTCCTTTCAGAAGGTGTTTGATGGCTGGAAGAGAAACTGTGAATATCACAGATCTGTCTGTGTTTCCACGGGTGAAACAACCTTTATGCTACAGTTGTTCTCGTGCCTTCCCCTCCTGGGATTACTCTGCAAAAAGCTGTAAATATGCAAAGCAGATTAATTAGTTTCCCAAGGTCACCTGTGTTTTAATAAATCAGCGAAACCTGAAATGTGATTTGTCTGCAGACGTTCACTCGTCTGCAGATGCACGTCTTTTATTGATATTTGCTCAGGAGTTAACGAGGCTCTGTGCGAGGCTTCATTTGGCCAAAAAGTATTTCGGTTTAATCCGCCAGCCTTGAAAAAGCCGCGAGGGCTGGAGTTGTTAGAGCATCTTAGTTCTGGTGGCTTTAACCGGAGCGTGTGCGCGCTGCACCTCAAAGTCCACAGTTCATTTTAATCCAGTCCTAAAAGCAACAAACTCAGCGTGCTGACTCAAGACCAGGCTTATTAGCTCTAATCCCTGGCAGCCCCCTGTGTTTGTGTTATCAAACAGGTATAGACTGATACCTGTATGTCGGTTTGCCAATATCCTGGCTCAACTTTAAACTTTTAAACACCCACAAGTCAAATAATCCACCTGTGATGTGACAGCTTCCTCTTTCTTTTCGCCTCGTTTTTACATTTTCTTCCAGTGTTGTTTGAAAGTAAATCCTTGCGTTGACGTCTGACTGTATGTTGGAACATTTCCTGGACATGTAGTTGATGACAAGAGACGACGGCCGCTTTACAAGCTGATGACCGTTCATGACATTATTCTGCCTCTCAGTGGAGAGATGTCGTGTTGGTGTCAACGCTTCAAAAATGTCAATATCAGTATCAGTCTTTAAATGAAGGCAGCAAGAACAATTATTGATTAATCCTCCAGCTGTTTTCACACTTACTGGATTCATCAATATCTATATGATCACATTTCCTGAAGTCCTGTTTTACGTCATGAAATTGTTTGTTTTGTCCGACAAAACCTCAAAATATTGAATTTATTATCACGAAAGAGAGAAAACTGTCAAAACCTCCCAACTGAGGAAATATTGGACTTAAAGGAGAACGTTTCTGTCCATCAGCTGATCGGTTAATCCATAAATTATACTTCAAACACGTCCTGCATGGTACTGAAATGATTAAATAAGGTTATAATCTTTTTCCTGATGCATGAACCAAATATCTAAACACACACACACACACACACACACTCTCTGTGGTCCTCCAGCAGTGTATAGTGAGAATAAGGCGCATCATAATCACAACATACTGTTACATTCATTCCTCACATTGACGCTGGTCCATAAGGTGCCCGGAGGTAATTACAGAAATATTGAATGAACCCGTTAATGAACTGATCCTGCTAAGTTAAAAGTTAATGGCACAGCTGCAGTGACTTCACACGCACGCCTGCACTGCCCTCTGCTGGAGGGTGCAGCTCGTCGCACGCACTGACAGGTGTCCTCACGTCAGTGTTGAACGTGATGACGGCAGTAATCTGATGAGTTCAGGGTTCACTGAGTTACAAGTAGCAGTGCTGAGGAGCGTAATCGCGTTAAGGAGCGAGATCGTGTTCAGATGTGCTGACACACACACACACACACACACACGCTGGAGTGTCGTGTTGCAGCAACATCCCCCTGGTGTTCCCCCTGTGAGTCAGATCAGGCACATTTACACGGTGAACAACACATGTGACCAAACTTCTATCATTTCCTCCCTTTTCTGAGGGTCCATTGTGCCACACAAATGGATTTTTGATCTCAACTTGCAGATAATTGCTCCAGGGTACTTTGGGATCAATACTGTGCCAACATATCAGGGTGTATTTGAAAGTCTCTGCATGGGTGATTGCTTGCTACATCAATCCGGCTATAACAGAGAGCCATTTCCTATCCGCTGCCCTGCCCTGCTCCTCTTTGTGTGCACAGACTACCAGCCACATGAGGAAGATATTTTTCCCTCCTCTCATTGTCCAGTTCTGGGAAATTTCAGGCATTTTAAACAAAAAGCAGCAGCCGAGCTGCTGGCAGAAGTATTTGAAATCCTTTTACACACACAGTGTGGTTTGGGGTGTATGGATATCCTCTGGGGACCGGCAGGGGAGCTCCTGCAGGACCGGATCGCCTGCGGTGCAACATGATGGTAAGGGGATGGTGGTGGTCACAGGGTTTTCTTGAGGAGGTGGAGATAGGAGGGCGTAGGAGGGTTCACGGTTGTTCAGTGGGAATCTGCAGCGCTGCATTTTACTGGTTTCTCTGGTCGGACGCTGGGCGGAAATATTTTTCACCTTCTTCAGATTTTGGGGAGTTTTCTGACGGTTAACATATTTAAACTTATTGTTGATTCTTCACAAATACAAAGAACCTTGATCCAGGTTTTAAGGTAGGTGTTTGTCTACTTGTTTACTTCTCATTTGCCTGCTTTAAACAGTTTTCCAGTGGACATAGCAGCAATTCATTATAGTGGTATAACTAACACATGCAGCCCTGACGTTATTAGACAGAAAAGGTGTTGTTCCAAAATGCTGATTTGGTGAAAAAGTAAACATTTTAACAATTAATGAATGCTAGTTTTGTACTAATTTAGTCTCTTTAGCATCAGTTTGATAAAAGAGCCCAACATCAGTTATATCATGTATATATTACTCTTTATATATCGAGATTGTTGCTCAGAGCGACACGCCTTCCCCCACAGAGTGATTCTTATTCCACATCATGTCCACAGAGACCTCCAGGAGGCCATGCCAGGCAGCCCGGAGAACATCCCCCTGGGAGAGTGCACCCTCTCCCAGTCCAGGGACCAGCTGACGCCCCCGAGCCGCACAGAGAGCACCGTGTTCAGCCTGTCCCGCAGCGAGTCCCTGTGGACCGCCGAGACCTCTCACAGCAAGTGTGAGGTCTTCTGGTTCCCCATCCACCTCATGTCCACCGGGGGCAGCTTCCTGGCGTGCGGCGTCATCATCAGCGGCCTGTACTTCGCCGGCCACTGCAGGAAAGTGACCAACATCCTGGGGCCGGCGCTGCTGTCCATTGGGCTGATGGTGTTTGTGGTGGGCGTGGTCCTCATCCCCATCACCAAGAAGAACAGGAAGCAGTCGAAGATGAAGAAGCCCCTCAGTTACTACAAGCCCCCGGTCTTCAATCTGTGATCTTTTTATCCTTAAAACTTCACATTAGAAACTGAGTGGACTGAAGGGATCCTTTCCTCTGTGGAAGCTGATGATTTAAAGACTCCGCGTGGTGACATGTATGTTCATTTCTCTGATTTAGCAGGATTGACACGCCCTTATTTCAGCCTCAAGCGTGCATGACAACAGTCGCGTCAAATACCAACAAAGAAAACAAGGTGAGAGCGCGCGGACGGCAACCGTGTGTGCAGATTCAACGAGGTTATTGTGAAGCTCCCTCCGAATATTCATGAGGGCAAAGTGGACGCGGGGGATTTCCTAATGCTGTGTGATACAGATCATGCCAATTCATGAATAATTAAAAGTTGTGAGTGCTGATAATTGTCTGTTCCTGCTTTACTGTGTCGTGCTGCTTCCACTCAAGTCCTTATTGTGGATCTGAGTCGCCGGGCGACACTTTGAATCTGAATGCATTCATCCTTAAATGTATGTAAAGGCCAAAACATTTGACTGTCGTGACGTGGAGGCACATTTTCATAGCATTTAAATATGATGTGGCAGGACATTTTAATGAACCCCTTCAGACCGACGTGAAATATTCAGTCTCAGCCTTCGGAAAAACACTTAAAATGAGACTTTGCAATGGATCACGCTGTCAAAGTCAACTTTCAATGATTGCTAAATGACATTTTGTGGCAGAAGTGCAGGATGCAACAAGAAGACCAAGCTGTGTTTGATTTAAAGCACCTTTGAAGCTGCTTGTTTCTGTTTTCCAGCTCACAACTTTAGCGTTTTTGCTCACAAGAACTAGAGAGCAGACGGCCTTCTGACCACATCGAGTTAAAGGGAGAGTTAATATTGGACTCGGATTCGTCAGGTGGACACAATGACAAGATTTCACTTCCTCGAGCTGTGTGTTAAATCAACACGGTACAACTCGTACTTATTTTAGATGATATCAAGTTAATATTGAGAGCGTGCAGGTTATTTTGGTTATTGTAGGCTGTAAACTGTCCACTACAGTACATGAAAGCATGCTCCAGAGGAAGTCCCTCAACATCTGTACTTAGAAAACATCACAACACAGCTCAAAGCTCAGATTATTCTTTGATTAGTTCTTTATTTTAAACTATTTTGATGATCACTTAATCCCTTAAATCAGTTTTTTTTAAGTAAAATGTCTTTAATTCTGTGGTTCCAGATTCTCAGATGTGAACAAAACGTCTTCATAAAACACCAAACTGAATATCTTGGAGTTGAATATGTCAGTTCAGGTTTTGTAAATGGATTATTCGATGTGAGACATAAAAGAGCTTTAAAATAAAATACCAATATAAAATATATATTTTAGTTATTTTAAAAGAGTAAAATGTAAAATCAACCCATTGTAGGCCCACGTGTGTGTCGTTCTACAATATAATAAAGACACAAGGAGGAAGTCTTAGAAACAGGTCTGAAGGGGTTAAGATCCATTGTTTCTGTATTTGATTAACAATAAATGGGCAGTGGACGCTGCTTTGAAGCTTGTAGTCCAGAGTTTATCCTGACGTCACGCAGGAACACACACTCAGGAACACACACTCAGGAACACACACAGGAATACACACTCAGGAACACACACAGGAACACACACACAGGAACACACACTCAGGAACACACACAGGAACACACACTCAGGAACACACACTCAGGAACACACACTCAGGAACACACACAGGAACACACACACAGGAACACACACTCAGGAACACACACAGGAATACACACTCAGGAACACACACAGGAACACACACACAGGAACACACACTCAGGAACACACACTCAGGAACACACT
>JAVQJD010035500.1:0-11140 GCA_036023655.1 Nannoperca australis
AGCTTCAAACATCATCACAGTTCATGTGGAGATTCTCTCTCTGAACTAAACTTAGATTTTCTGTAATAATCCAGAACCAGTGGGAACGTCCTGCCGGCTGTTTGTGGAGGGAACCAGGAGGACGCTCACTTCCTGTTGGACTCCAGAGACACGACCTCCTGCAGGACTCTTTAAAAAGTATAAAGACACTTCCCACAGTGGAGATGTCAAATCTCTACTGAGTAAAATACCCTCTCACCTCTGCTAACACATTAATGCATCAATAACTATAATTCAATAATGTCATTAACTTCATTTTGAAAAGGGCCGAGTACTTTTACTTTAGGTATGTTTTGATGGAGGACTTGAACTTGTAACTTGTATTTCTACGATGATCAGCGCTTCGTGTTTGAACAGTTCGTCTGTGCACGTTCACGAGCGCTCGCAGGTCATGAAACCTCTTCACACTTTGACAAACAGACTCTGAGTCTTTGTCTTCGCCCCCCCCCCAGCCCCCCGTGCCCAAAACAAAACACTCACACATTCAACACGCCGCTGTTGCCAAGGTTACCCACTCATCACCATTCACCCCTGGCGTGCTGGTAAGTCTTGCTTGGCGGGCCCTTCAGACAAAAGGGCATTCTGGGAAGTGGATTCAGGACGTCGTGCTCGTAAAAAAAAAAAAACTGGTTTCCAACGAACGCTGGCTGACCTGAACACAACCTTCGACACTCGGACGCTCTAAAACAAACAGGACCAACGTCTCTTTAATAATCCAGAGACGCAGCGTTAAAGCTGATTCATGGATTTATATGTGGAGCTTCATGCGTGATGTCCGGGAACACGGGGTTCAGTCAAAGTCCTGAATGTTTGGAACAAAAGCTTTATTTTCAACATAAATCTGGAGTTTCACCATCGACACGGTCACTCATCTTTTAATCTTTGAAACGAAACGATCCCGTTAGATATAGGAACCATTTAGATGTGATAATAAAGGCGTCAAGAAGCCGGACATTTTTGATTTAGGTACCTTGAAAGTGCTTGAATTCTACTCCTATAAATCTGTTTGTTCCCTGGGGACATTATGTTTAATGTTCATCCCGACACTGAAAATGTATTTGATGGTATATTTAAGTTTCTTTAATCACACGTGAAAGAGCGTCTACCTGATCCTGATCTGTTAACCCTTTACAGGGGACTCATTGAAATACTGGACTGAAATTGTGAACGAGTCACACTCATCGTGACGTCATTTCTCACTACGTTTTTACAAACCAATCAAATCAATCGATTAATGGAGAAAAGAATCAGATAAATGAATAATAATCTAATGATATAATCGTATGAGACGTTTTAAAACTTTAAGCAGCTTTTCCTGATTAAACTTAGAGACTTTTTTGTGACTAACAGTATTTTTAGAGTGTGGTATTAGATCTTTTACTTAAATAAAAAGTTCTGTATTCTTCCTCCACCACTTCCAACTACTACCACGAAAAAAGGAGGTCATCATTAAAAATGTCTTTTAAGCCAACTGCCAATCAAGACAACAACACGAGGACTTACTGGAAGAAGAGGATGCTTTAATAAACTGCAGTGTGGCGTTCACTGACCCGTGCAAGTGTTTGGAGTTTTAATCAGGAAGCACGCTCCCTCTGCTTGCATGTTAGTGTTGGACTGCAGAGCGGTGGGCTGCAGATTAACATGTTAGTCCATTTTCAATCGTTCAAACTGAGAAACAGACAGTTCGATGTGTTTCACCTCACGGCGCGACGTCTGGCTGAACTCTTGTGGTTTCTGTAGATGTTAAAGTTGCTCGTCATCTGTCCGTGATTCAAACATTCACTCTCCGAGTCGTTCTGATGAAAAGCACAGTGAAGGGGATGAAACCACCGATATCATCAGTTGTAATTCAGTCTAAAGATCAGTTTAATTGCACAAATGAAAAGCTCAACTTAACGATGACCGAGATAAACGTGGTGGTGATTCTCTGAATGCTGAAGAAGTGGTTGAAAACAGTTCTGTGGACGTTGTCATACTTTTGTCCACTGAAAAACTTGCCACCATTATTTAACAAGGCAATTCAGGCCTCCTTCACTTACACTAGGTTCTATGAACAAGAGAAACATTTTGTAATGTTCGGGGAATAAATTCATAATTTCAAGAAGAATTAAATTATAATTGCTAAGATTATTTATTTATTTATTTGTATCTAATCGGTTTGTTCCCAAAATATTATTTTCCTCATGACATTTAGATTATAACTTTACTCTCATGATAATTACTTCTGATTATAGTACTTCCTACTGTAGTATTGAAAGTGTTTGTACAGGGAACATTTATAATAATGATTAGTTTCTGCCCTGGTTGTACGATTACAGACATCATTAGACATTTTATCTCCTCCACCTTCGCTGCTGGAAAACAAACGCCTCCATCCATCAGCAGAGAAAACAACCCTCTCCGTCTGTTGGTTCCCTCTCAGCTCAAAGCAAACAGCCTCGGCTTCTGTGTTTGGCTTTCTGCTGCTGGAGGTTATCAGCTGACGCCAGGAATCGATGGAAAAGCACAGTCCGGCCACCATTAGTCCACTGCTGTTCAAGATTTAAGAGGCAAAATGTCTTTCAGTGTCAGGAGCTGTTTTCACAGCTGTATTTACAGAGTTCAACAGCTAAAACAGCTTCTGTTTAGCAAGGAGAGAGGACAATCAGCATTTCTCTTTTTTTTTGTTGACATAAACTTGTCCTCATTAAATCACAAAATAATAAAAAGGCCTCAGTCTGCGTCAAACAAACGGTTTATACGACGTGTTGTTTGACAACGTTTCAAGGCAACGTTAGAGAGTAACTATGTTTTTTCTTTCTATCCTTTCATGACCTGCCCAATTCATCTTGTGACCCTTTGATGGGGCCCGATCCCTAGGTTGGGAACCACTGGACTAAACTAGCTAACTGTATATAAAGCGGTTCAAACTAGCTAACCGTATATAAAGTAGTTAAACTAGCTAACTGTAGCCTATATAAAGCAGTTAAACTAGCTCACCGTGTATAAAACAGTTCAAACTAGCTAACTGTGTATAAAACGGTTAAACTAGCTAACTGTGTATAAAACAGTTCAAACTAGCTAACTGTAAAACAGTTGAAACTAGCTAACAGTGTATAAAGTGGTTCAACTGCTCCACCTAGAACAGCTATAAACAGTAAAATGGCTTTGAAATGCTAGGTTCCTACGGTAGCATAGACTGTATGCAGGCTATGGTGGTAAGCTAGTTAGCCGGGTATGCTAACAGTTGCAGCTCACTGTTTAATCCATTTTATATACAGTAGCTCTTATTTCTAGTTCTGTAAAGGTGTCAGTCTTTGTATATGTGTTGCTCTCACTACAGCGAATACCCATCATTTAAGGATTGCAAACTCGCTGTTTGGGAGAAGGGTTTATGTCTTTTTTGTGTCTTTGTAGTCTTTACACCATAGTTCGTACCAACGAGGCTCACTTTAAGTGACAAATGTAGTATGAGAAATGAAAAAATAGCGCCTACGCACTCTCAATTACTGCAAATACTGGATGTGATTGTCGAATTGTGTATTTTGGAAAGTTACATAAACTGTCGGACACCACCGGCCTGATTCTGCCGTCAGACAGGAGGTTTCAGACGCTGTTAAAAGATCCCAATAGCATCGTTATGTTTCTGGTTTTGTGACGTCAACATGAACTGTTCAACATCAGAAACTTATCTGGTAAAGAAAAACACAATTAATGCCACGATTTAGGGCCAAAACTATAATAATGAAGTCCTGGTTGTCAGAAATTTTACTTTTTCTTGAAGTATAATCCAGTAGGCTAATAATCCTCCAGGCTCCGTTTTTCCTGAATTTCAACAGTTTTCCAGGTAAAAACACAAAAGAAAACAAAAAACGCCTGTTTTGCTTATTTGGCTAAAGCAGGATTAAGGCTGCAGGTCGGCTGGTACAAAAGAGCAGCTCAGTCCTGCAGCTCTCCTCCAGAGGAGAGGTCAGATCAGTGCTGCTGATCCATTAGAGAGCTCAGGAAGTGCTGACCTGCAACCCAGAACGTGTTCCTGCCTCCATCTATTTCCATGCCAGGGAAGTCTCATCACCTCCCACTCAGAGAGGCTCGTCTCTGCAGCCAGAGATCTCCTCGCCTGACACCGAGAACACCGACGGATACACTTATAGACTGGGATTCAGCCACAGGTTATTCAAGAATAGGAATTAACCCGTCAGCAGGAGCTTTGGAAGTGGTATCAGAAAGACGTGTGTCAGGTTACAGAGTTGTATCTTCAAGTAGGCCATCGTGCAACATCCATTCACACGAACATTTGATTTTAAATCAAAGTCATGTATGAAAATGTGCCACAATCAACATATTTCTCATTCATTGAGTTTCACGAGGGTCCAGGTTCCACCGCACGACTCGCGTACAATCCGTGTTCCTCTGTTCTCGAGATACCAGACACTGGTGGACGCACGCACTGACAGCACCTGGAAGGTGAGGAGTCCACCTGGAAGAGAGGGTTTCCACTGTGGACGGGAGCTGCAACAATTAATTAACAATTAGAATCGTTGGTCATTTTCTTGGATGGTTCCAGGTCCTCAAATGTGAGAATTCCCACCTTCTCTTGAGGTGAAAAGTCAGTTGCAGAGGTGGAAAGTAACGAAGAACATTTACATCGTAGTGTACAAGTACGATCTTGAGGATACTTTATACTTCTACATTATACTTTTTACTCCACTATAAAGCTACACAGCCGTGTAGAAAAGGATTAAAATGAGCCCCACCGTTACGCTGCAACGTTGAAGAACAACAAGAAGGATGCCAGGAACAGTTAGGGGTTCGGCACTTTGCTCAAGGGCACCTCGACAGTGCCCTGGAACAGCTACCAGCTCACACCACGTAAGACTTTTGGGTACTTCCTGTATATTTTAATGCCAATACTTTTGTGCTTAAGTCAAATATTGAACGCAACGTGGGCTTTTTTTTCAAGGTTTTGTAGTTATTGTAACACACTCAAGACCAAACTGCCTTAAAGAGCATCTACAGTGTGGGAATCGAACCCCCGACGTGGCAGAGGCAGAACAACACATCAAGCAGCCACAGGGCCTCATTGTGTGTCTGTGAGTGTCTGTGGATCAAGTATCAGACGATTAAAGCTGACGATGGGGGGGGGGGGGTGCATGAACCCGGCTGTGTACTGACATCAGTGTGTGTGAGGGCGACTCCAGGTCCGTGCCGCTGATGCCCTTCAGGGCTTTTCTTCCAGAACACGGTGGCTTTGTGTTTCCTGCTTGTGGTGGTAAATAAAGACGTGTTTCCATGGCAGCACAGACCTGCTGACTCCCGGCTCACTGTAAACACCGTTTCTACTGATTTATCACGAAGATCCTTCTGTTTTGTTTCGTGAAGCCGCCGTTGTGTTTTTGCAGATGTTTAAATGTGAAGAAATTTAAAACATTTACCTGCGAATAAATGTTTTAGATTCAACTCCAACTTCATCTTTTATTTAAGAGCTTTTCATTTTCTAGCAAGACTAATATGTAATATACCAAATATCAGCCCAGACCTTTCAGACAGTTTGGTTTTTGTTTCAGGCATCAGTGAAAGAATATTTAGTGAGTAGTTATTTATATTACTCAATTTCATTTATACATTTTAAAAACATGCGCTTTGTGTTCAACAGTGTATTTATTTACCTGGAAAGGGTTTTGAAAGACACATTAGGAGGTCTAAGTGAGTGGCTTACTGACCTTGAGCAGAGCTGCAGAGTCTGAACATTACAATGACCTCTGGCAGGAGCTGCGTCTGCTGGCGTCTTCGATCCCCCAGCCGCGCCTGCAGTTCAGTGCACGAGGCGACGCGCTGGCAGCCGCTTCTGATCACGTTTAAACCTCTTATTCTCCATCTCATGAGTTTTCACTGCAGGTTCTCCCAGCTGAGCCGGGCACTAGGACCCAGCAGCGCAGCAGCTCTGACTGAACAGAGCACCTGTGTGAGCAGGTCTATTGAACACAGGTGTGCGCCGCTGACAGAGGGTCATCACACACCTGGCTCAGAATCAAACCGTCTCAGAACCAACTGTAGAAATAATTCAGCTTTTTCAGTTTGACACCGTTTGGTTGCATGTGACAAGTCGTCTTCACCAGCACAACCAACACAACCTTTATGAGCTCTCCTGTTGGTCGCACTGAGTCCAGAAACCTTCATCACAAAGTATTCAGCAGACACACACACACACACACACACACACACAGTATATTTGTCCTGGTTCCTCTCCCATTCAGGTAGATTTCCTGCCCACCTGGCCCGGGTTGAGCCAATCACAACCCTTTAAGGCGTGTTTGTAAACAACCAAGATGGCCGCCGCTGATGTGAAACGTTCTGAATCCTCCATCGCGACTTATTTTCTCTAAAACGACAAACAGCTGCATTCAAAGCTTCTGTTGGCCGTAGGATTTTCCAGTTGTGTCCAGAGGCCTTCTGCTTCTTTTCCCCGTTTATTTCAGGTTATTATTTATGTGTTTATTGGTTCATTTGGATGTGACATGTTGTCTGCTCAGCCTTTCTGTTTAGTGCTCATGTTGTTGGATCAATAAAGAGAAAAAATACACAAAAGAAACACTTTTATATTGTGGCCCGGAGCTTTTAGTGGGACTTTCTTCTTGTATAAAGTTGTGAGATGAGTTTTGACTTTTTAACCCTCTTTTTTAGCATTACAAGAAATATATTATGTTTTCTAACAAGCCCCGATTTGCACACACACGAGGTAAAATGACTCCATCACACCTCTCAGTAATGCTTAAGCTATAATTAGTGTTTGCTGCTGCACTCCAGACAGACAGAGAGCTGCATGAACAGACACATGAATACTGAGCGGCATTATTGACTGGGATGAAAACGTATCACTCCAGAGTTACGTGCAGAGTTGTTTCCTGCAGTCAGTAAGTGGGTCGTGGAAATATCCCCTCAGGCTCTGAACCTGTGATAACGGAGATAAAGTTACACTCAGATATCATTTCAACATATACGCTCGTGCACAAGTCGTCCCTGTAGCTTTTACCTGATCTCTAATGAATCCAACCACTGACTGAATGAAACATTTGTCTTGCTTATAATTCATAAATACAATTCACCGATGCGTTTGTTGGATAATAGATACAGATGCAAGTGTTTCTTCTTTTGGTATGTTTTTAGCAGCTTGAGGTGCGTCACCACCTCCACCCGGACCAGATCTTCATGAAAACCCAGGTGGATTTCTGACCTGGACGATGGAGACGTATATTTGGATTTGATCTGGATACACTTGAAATTACTTTAAGTGTAAACGAGGACGAAGCTGAAGTCATTTCATTCTGGATCAACTGGCAAAATGAGTCATAAAAAGAGTCCCACAGCATCAACATGCAGATGGTGTTTGATGCCAGATACGTGTGAAAACATCACTAACGTATCTTGTTCCTTGATGTCCTCCGTGTTATCATCTTTTCTTGGAAGTGGTGATCATGTTTCAAAGAACCCGACTGTCTCGGAGGAACATGAACCTACCTGGAGAACGGAGAGCGGGTGTTCCTCCACGCTCAGAGCTTCCTCCAGGGGTTTTACCAGCGTTTCTTCAGTTTGGCTTTTATGGCCGCGTAGTTGTTTTACAGCCCCCACCAGGAGCTTTACAGCATGTGGGGAGAGGTGTCGAGTGGACTGATGGAGTAATGCAGCGATGAATCCACATTCAGGTGGAGGAATGCGGCCTCATTAAAGCAGGAGAGAGCAGGAACAACAGATTCCTGCTGAGTGAGATAAACCAGGAAGAGACCACCAAACCTGACAAGATGAGAGGGAATCACAATACAATATATGTACAGTCTGAAATTACAGCCACAGAAATGACCTTCAAACTCCTCCTGAACCTGACACCTGAATGAGTTAACAACGGGTTAGGTTCATGGATCTGTTTACGTCCATTTTTACGACTGGGGGCTGCCAAACAAGCTGAAAACACAACATCTGACACGTTCCATCATAAAATATAAAATATAAAATAATGCAGCAAGACGCAGAGCGACGTCTTTATTCTGGCAGAACCAGCAGAGCGAGACCGGAAACACGACAGAGAACAAGAAGAGATGCAAGCACAACGACCGAGCTAACGAGGGATCCAAACTGTTACAGACTCGCAGCTTCATGGTCCATGAATAGCTACAGCTTGTCATCTAGCAGCACCACAATTACTTCAATTACACACACCTACACCTTTGTAAGCCTCGTGCTGCCGGTCTACAGGTTCCACGCTGCTCTTTGCGGTCTGGAGACGCTCGGCAAGTATTGTGTTGGATTAGAGGCGTCATTAGTGGTTAAAGACCAAGATTATACTGCAGGTAACTGGATCGGCCTTTAACAAGAATCCCAAAGAAGTTATTAACAGAAATGTAGAGGGTTGTGCTTCAGAAGAGTTTTATATGAAACTCAAGAAAGTCGATTAGGATTCGATTCCTGAGTTTGTTTCAATGAGATAAAACAAGATAAATCCAATCTAAAAACATATTCCCTTACTTTGTTTGATACATTGAAGAAACCGAAGATTGTATGAATAAACATATCATTCGTTCAGACCCTCACTGGGATGTCAGTGGAAAGGCTGGATTGCCAACCAGGAAACTCTGGAAGCTCCAGAGTTACTGTGTGTCAACTGCTTTGTGATACTTTCACTGGAAATTAAGAATATGCAGCACAAAAGCACAATATCTCCTCGCAAGACGAGGCCTGATCTTCAAGTTAACCTGATCTTTAAATTAACCTGATCTTCAAGTTAACGTGATCTTCAAGATAACCTGGTTTTATGAATTTTTGCTTTAAAGTCATCATTATTTTAGTTGTGGGCTTATGTTCTTGTGAGCATTTGCGAGTCCTTTAGAATCCAAGTCTGTCTGTCTCAACCCAATGGATGGAGGCAGATGAGCAGAGCCTGGTTCTGGTCCTGGTCCTGGTTCTGCTGGAGGTTTCTACCTGTTAAAGGGAGTATTTCCTTGTCGCTGTCTCCTGGTGCTGCTCGCGGTGGGACTGTTGGGTCCCTGTGAATATAAAGAGGTAAACTTGTTAAGAGGTAGAAATGAACTGAACTGAAGTTATTTGCTTGTGGATGAACCTGTCAGCGTCCCGTGAGGACATGCTGGCAGCTGCAGGCGTGGTTTAGATGTGACGACGGCGAGAAAACAACGATGGCGGTCTGTCCTGTCTGTGCTCTGACTGACAGCCAACCTGCAGAGAGCAGCTGGACGGCAGGCTGGTTGGGCTGCGTTCAAGGCTCTGGTTGGGCTGCGTTTAAGGCTCTGGTTGGGCTGCATTCAAGGCTCTGGTTGGGCTGCGTTCAAGGCTCTGGTTGGGCTGCGGTCAAGGCTCTGGTTGGGCTGCGGTCAAGGCTCTGGCGGGTTCACGTTAACAGAACCAGCCCTGTGTGCAGAGGAGTGTGCACCGCAGAGCGCCTGGTGGAAGAAGGACCAATTCTAGAAAGACATAAATCAGCATCCATCCAGAGATGACAACAAGCGTGCAGAGAGTTTAACAAAGACCGGCTGCCCCCCCACCTGCGAGAAGTGAAAGCACATGGGAGTCAAACAGGGGAGAGTTAATGAGGCACTAAACGTAACGGCACTTATACGACGACCTCCGGCAAGCTGGACCTAATAATGACTTTACAGCCCGGGTCAGTTATTAGGATCTTGGGTTACAGTCATGAGGTCTGCAGGGCGACGACAGCAGAGCGATACGTCTGATTCAGCAGAGTGAGGACATGGAAAACTACCAGAGACACTTTCACCATGCAGGAATTAAAGAGACCTGAATGTGAAACACAGTCTTTAAAATGAATGAAAACTACAAAACTATAAGAAAGACTGCACAATCCTCTACATTTATTATTTTAATAATATTTTTCTGCATCAAAATACCCACTGAGAGAGAAAAACAGGGGTTTTATGTGACAGCTTTGTTTTTTTACGTTTCTGAAAGAGAAATAATCAAATATTCACGGTTTGTGCTGCTTTTTAAAGTAAAATTCAAGCACTTTCAAGGTACATAAACTACACATTTTCAGACTTCAGAAGCCTTTAATTGTTGCTTTAAACGCTGCGAAACGACAATCAAATACAACAATGGGATTGTTTTATTTCAAATATTAAAATATGTTTGATTATAAGATTAGTATATTTGAATTCAAGCACATTCCTAACCTTGAAAACATAACAATTAAAATGAAGCATTTTAAAAAGATTTCACACAAACCCTGATGGTCTGAAAGACTCCTGGACCTGCAGCACAAATGTACTTCTTCTTTATCAATATCATATAATAAATAATAAATGAAAAAATAAAATATATGTTTTTTGATCCAATCGATAGTAGTAATGAGGTTTTCACTCATATATTTATATATATATATGTGTCTATGTATGTATGCCTGCAGATATACTGGCACCTTCACACACCAGAGCCTCCGTTCACCCCCCCACCCTCTCATAAACTAATCTAAATAACTGGAAAATATAAGAATGAGCCTACGTCCGTCTGTCCAACACGTAACAGAACACAGCAATCCATATCTAATCAATAATCTGTTCCTCTGCGGGATCCAGTCAGCTGTTTCCAGACCCACCTGAGCACAAACACAGAGCAAACACGCCCCCTACTGGCCGCACACCTCAGCTCCACCTCAGCTCCACCTCAGCTCCACCTCCTCCTCCAGGAGAAACACTTTGGTTCTTGTTATTTGTGTGAATCCTTTGGCTTTAGTGCCCCCTGTTGTCACAGTTTAACCGCCGTGTGACCTTTGACCTGCCTGACGCCTCCGTGCTGCGTCAGTGCTGCGGTCCTTACTTTTACATGATGTTAAAATAACCACCAGCACAAAATCTCATCGTCCACTTGGTTTAAAATAAGCGGTCGACCGGCCCTGACCTCTGACCTCTGACCTCTGGGAGACCCAGCGTCGGGTCGCAAAGTGTTTCACAGCTAATTCATTATTAGGTTATTGAGAATTTAAGATATCAGTAACAATAAAGAACAGAAATATATATTTTGAGATGTTTTATATTTGATCAATTCAACATGAATTGAAATAATAATCCACAAATATCCAACGGGTTATATATAACTATAT
>JAVQJD010035507.1:0-34958 GCA_036023655.1 Nannoperca australis
GAGAGCAGAAGCTACCACTGTAGTAGATGCACTGATCTGGCGACGATCGTCTGGAGAGCAGAGGAATATATGCAGTGGGTAGATGAGGTGATGAGAAACAGGTGGGAGCCATCAGGTCGTAAGGCAGGTGCGTGTAATGAGGTTCAGGCAGGAGGAGGGAAGAGGAACAAGGCCCACCTACCCACACCAAAATCCTAACAATAACCTTTTTAAGGACATCTGTCCTGAGGCCGTGGTCACTAACACGGGTTACTATCACTAGAGGGCGCTGAAGATAGTGGCCGCTGACTCGACATCAAAACACTCTTGGCGGGATTGATGGCAAAGCCCAGGCGTGACACATGCAGCAGGACTAGAGAAACATGTGCTCCGCCGCATCCTGTATTGAAACCGCAAGGATTAGCGTCGATGTAGGTCAAAATCCTCACTGCCTGAGCGGCGCCAACGCCGTCTCCACCCCCTTGGAGAACGTGCGTGGTGATAGGGAGTAGCCGATCGGGAGCTGATTGTAGTGGAAACACTGTCCGCCTATGGAAAAGCGCAAGAACTTCCTGTGGCGCTGCATAAAGGGGACCTGAAAACATGCGTCGGCTAAATCGATGGCTAGGTCATCCAATTGCCTGGCCGAACACAGTCCAGCAGCTGCTTGATCGTCAACACATGGAGTTCTGCGTGTGATGACTTCGTTCAGCCTGCGCAGGTCCAAAATTGATCTCACTCCGCCCCGACTTCTTGGGAACAAGGAAATACGGGCAGCAAAAAGTGCCTCGGGCACTGGAGACACTGCTCCCTACCGGAGGAGGTCGGCAACCGCTGCCCGTAGCATCGCCCTGTCTGCCAAGTTGGCGAGTGAAGACAACAGCACGTCGCCGAATGCCGGGGGTCTGTGGCAAAACCAAAGCGCGTAGCCCCGCCACATCATCCCGTCCATCCAGGCAGACAGGGGCCCACAAAGACGCACCCACATCAGGTATCGGTCTGAAAGCGGCCTGGCAACATAAAGACTGAGATCGGGCCCACCCGACTCTGCCCTCCTGCCTCGGGGAGGGGCTGGCCCTGACCAAAGGGGCTGTGTCGCAGCTAATCCTAACAGCAAATTAGCTGCCTCGCACGCCCCGTCTCCTGGTGAACTGAGCACTGAGGACCGCAGGACGTATATCACGGGAACGCTCCCTGGGGAGCGTGAGTCGCTGAGGATCTTCTGCCGACATGGGAGAAGCAAGCTAAACAAGGTGCAAGCCATCTTGTATTTTCCTTTCCATGGTTCTCAGTGAATACACCAGCGACACCCGATGGTGACAGATTTTTCGCTGTAGAACTCAAGACAACAGGTTGCTGAGTAAAAAAAAGGGAAACGAGCAATGCACAGACTGGGGTTATATAGGGGGAGGATGCTACCCCCTGATTTGGGGAATGAGTACATTGAACTTTGACTCAGGTGCCGAGGCGAAGCCTCGAGGGGATAAACCAATAGCGAAGCCCGTTAGAGGGCAGAGCATGTACGACATAGAACCTGTGGAAGCTTAATGAGGCTTTAGCTGCCCATGCCTAGTTTTTTCCTTTCCGTGGTTCTAAGTGAATACACCAGCGACACCCGATGGTGACAAATTTTTCGCTGTAGAACTTAAGACAACAGGTTGCTGAGTGAAAAAGGGGAGAAGAGCAATGCAGAGACTGGGGTTATATTGGCTAGGATACTACCCCTGATTGGAGGGTGAGGACATTGAACTTGACTCAGGTATCGAGGCAGAGCCTCTGGGGGATAGCGAAGCCCGTTAGAGGGCGGAGCATGTACGACATAGAACTTGCCATGTCACAAAGCTCAAATCATCTCAAATTGGTTTCTTGAACGTGACAATGGGTTTACTAAACTCAGATGTCCACAGTCACCAGATCTCAATCCAATAGAGCACCTTTGGGATGTGGTGGAACTGGAGATTTGTATCATGGATGTGCAGCCAACAAATCTACATCAACAATTAAGGCAGTTCTGAAGACAAACCCGGTACTAGCAAGGTGTACCTAATTACCTAGTAGTAATAATAAAAACAGAGTCAGGAGTCAGGGCTGTTTGGCTGCAAAAGTGGGACCTACATTTTGCCCCAGGTAGCAAGGCACATGCAACAGGCCCTCTACATGATGTAAAAGAAAAAGTGATTCATCGGACCAAGCCACCTTTTTCCGTTGTTCCGTGGTTCAGTTCCAGTCAGGAATTAACACTGTCAATGTGGTAAATAGCTCAATAATGTTGTTGGCAGATACTACTGATTCACTAGCAAAGAACACACCCTCCATATGATACGTTTAAAAGATTTATTGAACATAGGTACATTTAGAATGTTTAAATATGCTGATGGTTTGGGGAAGCTTCGTGGGGACGTCAGCTGTGGCACTTGGGGACGACGAACCCCCAAAAAGCCTCCCATACCTGGAGATGAGATGAAGCCGATTTAAGATCTTTGGGATCTGACCGGATGTAACGGTGATATGCTTGCAAGGACCCGCGGCCCATGATTTAAATTAATTGGTAGACTGAGGTGGCATAGTACAAACCCCCAAAAAACTGACAGACAGAGCGGCAACCCGGTGCCGGTGTCCCGGTGTGCTGTGGTCGGTGGTTGGCTGGGGACAACAGCCGCTAGCACCAACCAGGACGCCGACACCGGGATGCCGGCGTCCTGGTCGGTGCTAGCGGCTTTTGTCGCTGGAGGTTGGTAGCTGCTAGCTACTAGCTGGAGGTGGATAGCTAGGACGACTGGCATCCCCGTGCCAGGCATCCCGGCCGGTGCTAGCAGCTGCCATGCGCAGTTATCGAGAGCGGACAAGGGATGATTACGTAGGGTATTTTTACGGAAATGGCATAGTGACATGGTTGACATAATGGGGGTGTGTTCCTGCTCCCGAAATTCCGTTAAATAGCAACAATAACTAGCTCTTCTTTACAGTAGACTGTATTTAATGTTCAATGTCTGTTGTGAAAACTGTAGAATACACAACTTAGCTGCAGACAAGAACGTTGATGTTGCAGCATTACTGCAAAACCCTGATAACTTTAAGAGTCAGTATTTTTTATATCCAATGCCAACTTTTGAAAGCAATATCAATCTATCCGATGGCAGTGAGTGCAGGTGCTTTGTTGTATAGAGCAGATACATATTGTGCCATTACACTACTGTGAGTGAGTCTGGAGGAGGGGATGCAGGAAGAACAAAATCAGAAGGAGGAGGTGGAGAGGGTGAGACAGCACGGAGATGTTAAAGAGAGGCTCTCCGTCCTCTTTTAACATCCTTGTTCGAGGTATGAAGGATGAAAGAGCAGGTGAAGAGGAGCAGAGAAAACTATGGGGGAAAGGAAGAGGGTAGGAGATAATTCAACAATAAACATGATGACATGGCACACTGAAAATGGGCTTGATGAGGCAAAGGTGGGAAGTGGGCACCCTAAGGAAATGAGAAGACAGGGAGCAGAAATATATTTGAAGAAGAGAAGGACAAAGGATAATAGATTGAGTAATAGACATGATTAAAGAGATGGGGGGTACAGGAGAACAGAGATGGCAGAGACAGTTGGCTTGAGGATCAGTTGGCTCTGTCACTGTAAACCGTTTTATTAATGAGTAGCGGTACTTCCCTTTTGAAAGTGTAAACCCAATGAGACCTCTGCATACCTCCTCAAAAGCAGAATGCAAGAAGGTCGGTTACACTGATGTGGGATCTGTCTAAAATGTAAATAAAGAAACTCAACATGACCACAAGACGGTACACCCTGTGCCCTTGTTTCTTTCCTTCCTTTTTTCCCTTTCATCTTTGCTTTCTGGTTCTCCTTACTCTCTGTATTGCTTGGATTCCCTCATGACCTCACCCCCGCTTCTTTCTTACAAATACAGTATGTACTTGTTTAGCACAAATTATGGTACATCCTGTGCAAACCAAGCTTATGTCTGCATGGATTTGAAACTTGAGTCACGTTACGATGGTGAAATCTTGATTATTTGTCTTTCCCTGCTCTGTGCTGTGAGGATAACATATCAAATACTGGAGGGGATGTCTGCCTACATTTGCTTTGGTGTCTAATTGTTTTCATTGGTGTCTAATAAGCTTCCATCTCCCGGGGCTACACATTATCCCCCCCATCATGTTGTACAAAAAAAACCTGTAGATACTCCTTCCCTGTACTTATATAATTCACAGTAGTTTGAAGCAAGAGGACAGCTTGAGAGGCACTGAGAAGGGATAAGCTTATTAGGTCATTTTTCCATTTATAATCTACCTATGTTACGTAAAATATGTCTAGAAATAGTTGAAACCTTCAGGAGCCTTCCTGACAAATAAAAACACAAATTCCTTTAGTTTTTGTTTTTTTATACACAAATATATGACAGTCATGTACAATCTCTGAATTGAAGTATGATTTGTATTAACCTTGCTGTCTGAATGTACATATCACTCAAACCTATGTTCTTTTGAAAGTGTCTTTCAACAGGATTCAGTTTACCTCTTCCTTAAGATTTCTGCAAATCACAACTGCTGCAGAGGCAGCTAAACTGTCAGTCTGTCTGAACAAAGTGCTTACTGCTTTGCTGGATTTTTTTCAGGGAACACTTTCATCATTTGACAAAAAAACTGATCTTGTCACTATGTAATATTTCTTTGAATTGACTTGAGGTACACATGATTTATCTTGCCAGACACCAAGAAGTCTAAAAAACTGAGCAAATTCATTGAAAGGTTAGTAATAAAAGAATGCACATTTTATTATCTTTATTATCATATTATCATCACTATTAAATCTCAATCCAAATACTGCTTTACCCTGTCTAGTTGACAACAGTTGCCTCATTTGATCTTTCTCAAAGGCATACAGGCAGCCTGTTATTAGTGATGTTTGTGAGTGTCTCTGAGTGACTCTTCTGTCCTCTCTCCTGAATCTCTTCACACCAGCGGGAAACTAAAAATAGGCCAAGGGCTGAGACATAGTAGGCTACATATTTTTTTTTCTCTCTGATTCATGATTTGGAGTTTATTTGTGTTGAAAGGTGTGACTGAGAGGAGGGATGTGGCTTTTTGAAATTCTCCTTAAAGTTCTACCTCCACTTTGACCCAAAAAGAAGAAATTAAAATTAAAATTATCTCACAGATCCAATTAGTCAGTTGAAAAGTAGGAAATACTGGCCGTCTTGTGAACCAAAACATTTTTAGAAATGCGAAGAATTATGAAAGTAGTTTGTGAGAATTACACCACACCATATTTTTCTGGCTGTCTTTAATGTTATATATTTTTTTGTGGTTTGTTATGAATCTTAAAACTACATATAAACTTTAGAGTGTGGTTCCGCTCAGCTCCACGCTCCTCTTCTTGCGGTTTCTTCTTCTGACTCCTGCTGAGCACCAACTGTCTGTTAGATTGTTGCAGCTTATTTGGCTGCAGGACACAGAAAGAAAGTTTCCACTCTTTTCCCCAAAAATTATATTCACCGGATATATAAGTTATGAGCTTGATTGAATTTGCAATACTGTATTTGTGCATCATGCATTTGTTTCATGGATAACTTAGCAAACTTGGAATCAGACAGATTTGATACATTCTCCAACCTACATAACAAAAAAGTGTGTTTGTCAGTGCCTTCAAAAATGTTACAAATGACTGTTGGAAAACAATTCATATGTGAAAACATGCCAATGTGCTAGGTTCAGTTTATAAAACTCCAAAAAGTATTTTGTCAAGATTAGGAAAATATTATAATTGCCATTAAAAGAGTTGTTATAGTGTTATAACAACATTAGGCTTCTTCCACAAATGTTTTCTGAGAGAAAATTGTTCACATGGAAAACATAGGTTGTTTTAAGTGTTTAAACAAAGGACCAATGTTGTATTATTAGCCATACTAGCAGCTTGGCTCTAGGGATGCGATATTGGTTGGTCCATCACTTTTGGTTTAAATTAAACTTGGGAAATGGAATGGGTTGCCATGAAACTTTGAACAGACATTCATGGTCCTTAGAGGATGAAGCTCACTTTGGTGATTTCCTGACTTTTCCCTTAATGCCACCATGAGCTTCACATTTGTGACTCAGAGTATAATGTGTTTACAGCTCTTGGATGGATTACCAAGCAATTTGGTGCATGCAATCAGGGGATCGCCAGAGTTTAGTAAGTCCATGATTATTCATTTGCCCAGCATAAAACCCCAAAATATAAAATATTAATTTCTCCCTTTTAATCTTTATTATTTGTGTTATCCAAGGAGCACACAGGAGTTACACAAGTTATTTACAAAACATATATATATGCTCTTGTCGACAAAGAAACAATCTATTTAAGTGTTAATCTTACATTGTATCTCATGTGGCATATCTTGTGTGCCCATTTGATGTACAAGCTCTCAAGGCAGACCATAAACAACTCATGCATGCAGCAGATATCTCAAGTTGACTCCCATTGAAACCCCGTTGTTAAAGCCTGGAATCAAGTCAGGATGGCTATTGATTGCCTAATAATTTTCATTTGTATTCCAGTACTTGTATTTTTTCAGTGCCCTATAATGGAATTTGCCTTAACAATGATTGATTATTCAGTCCTTAAAATTGACATTAATTAATTAAAGGAATTATGTAAAACTTGCTTCCCTGTGTGTTTTCAGGTAGCCTACAGTAGTACTTCAAATAGAATCAATGGATTTCATTTGGGGAAAGAGGGTCATCTGACAAGGTCTCACTAACAAGGAAATGGAACCCTCACTTTTTATATAAAAAAATTGCCAGTTAATAGGGAAGAGTCGGTGCTGCCTCCAGTGAGAGGAGATATTTTGAGGCAGAATGAAATATAAAGAGACAGGGATTTTATGAGGGAGAGGTACAAAGTGGGTAACCAATAAGACAGACAGACGGACAGGCTAGTCGCTAGTTTATATGATAAGAGAGGGGGAAAGAGTGAAATAAGGTGAGAAAGAGAGATTCTGACACATGTAGACAGAGAGTGTCAGCCAGATGTAGGAGCAGATATTCAGAAAAACGTGAACTGCCGCTTCTGAGGAGGCGGAAGATATGGAGGTGGACTGACTATTTGAGGACTGGCTTTAGTGTTTTGTCATAGAAAAGAGGAGGAGAGAGAAGACAAAAATATATTTTGCTCACTGCCTACACTGTACTGAGTCTAAATGTAATAAATCAGTCATAGGTGTTTATGTAATCTGCACATTGGAATATTGCTCAAAGTAGTGATTTATTACACTTTTCATCAACATCACAAACCGACACTATAGTTTGTAGGATCACATGCAACAGCAGATATGAATGCTTTCGATTTTTGGGAGATTACGCTTCTAACACTGTGACAAACGTCGGTGGAATTTGAATTTACCAAGCAGTATTTGTTCTTAAATTCTTTTTAGTTTTAAAACGAAAGCAAACATGACAAAATAAAAAAAAGGCTACAAGATACCAAGACTCTGTTCCGGATCTTGATTGTGTGCCAACTGCACATCTGAGGTACAGCAGAGTGTAGCTTACCTGACCGGCTTCTTTTGATCTCTCTTGATCTCTTGGCAATGCTTACAGTGAGCATAAAAGGGCAGACACATTCTTACACAGATGTACGTATACAAATGCCTACAGGAAACTTAACAGATGCAATTAAAGGTTATATGTTCATCGGATGCATTGCAATAGCTTGATGCATCACATCAGTAAATAACTTGTTTCTGCTACTAGATTCATACAAAAGTCACAGAGGATGCAGATTCTGCTTCATACATTTCCTGTTTTTAAGTAGTTGTGTTTCCCTCACATATGCTTTTCCACATGCGCACATCATCGTGTAGACCAGATTTATGGGATTGGAACAGATGACCTCTTTGATCTTGATTAACTTCCATCTTGGGGGATGATTGAATGTTGCACAATGTGCTAGAGACACACAATGTGCGTCACACACGACGGCAGGTACACTTGTCATCATGTCATTGTGTCCTAATGGGAACAGACAGAACCCTGAAACACCCTCCACTATCACCTCTAGCAGCAATTAAAGGAAACAGCAAGTACTTTATGTTTTTTTATTTTATCTTGAGACTTCATCGTTTGAACATTTATTTAATGTTTGTTTTAATGATAATTTGACCATAAATTATAGAGGAGAAACAAAATCTTTGGAAATAAAGGTTTTAGTGGACAGAGGAGCGTGCAAGCTTTGGTTTAACCAAGTTCACAGTTTTTCTACAATGTCTACAATAGCCAGGTGCCCATATGGACATTAAAACTTGTAAAACTTGTGCTTGTTCATTCTGGCCATTAAAAGATCCCTTCATAAAGCCAATGTCAGCATACCAGGTATAATGTTTACCATTATAATCTATTTAAGCTCTATACCCAAAGCACTGAATGGAATGCCATTAATTTTATAAACCAAATAAATTTAAAATTTAAATTTGTTATGGTGGCACTACAGTCAGGGAATCATGACTAAGTTTTTACAATTCATCCCAAGGGGGGCAAGAATGCATACCTAATTTCATGGGGATCCATCCAGTAGTTGTTGAGATATTTCAGTCTGGACCAGAGTGGTGCATCACCTGAAGGCCACACAGACCAACACTGAGCCAGGCTGCCAGTATTACGTAAAACATGTAAGGAATTACTCCCACAGAAAACTTGTTGACAGTAAGGATCTGTGCATTATCCACAGCACCTGGAACAAGAACGACACATTGTTGTTGAGCGTTTTCAAATGTATTGTATTGTAATGAAATTGAAGTTATCTCTGGGAGATGACCCTTTAAAGGTTATGACATATGTGTTTGCATCCTACATGCATGTCAACGTGTGTAGTTAAAGACGAAGATGTTTGCGCTGGAGTTTTTATCTCACAGCCTAACATCAGTATCATCACTGAGCCACATCTCATTCATGTTTTCTCAACAAGGACAATCCCAGGTCCAAGATAGGTTTACGCAATTCAGACAGGAGAGGACCGTGTCAAACTCTTCAGAGACAGAGTTAATACAATCAATAACTTATTTGTGCAATACACATTGAGTCAACTCATCCATTCATAAATCTGGTCATTCACCAGTCATTTAATTGCTTCTTTTCCATGCAGTCAACTCATGCATTAATGCATCCATTTGTACAGCCACTCCATTCATCCATCCATCCATCTACTCAGCCACTCATTCCTTTAACCTCTCACTTGGCTTTGTGCTCAATACCTCTGACAGTGCAGCAGTCTATCAACTATATGATTTACTATTCCATCTATACATTGGTCATGTGATCTATCAGCCATAACATCCTTTAATCCCATACAGGAATCCAGCCATCTATCATCAATACAACATTGGTTTTAAAAGTGAACATGCATGCAGGAACAAAGGTGATAAAGAAAAGTGATGAGATGGGATCAAGAGGATTGAATAATGTTTTGACTTTTGCTGATATCAAAATGTTTGAATGCCAGACTTCTTCACCCCCAGCTGCTTCAGTGGAGTTGCTTTATGGCCAACAGAATAAGAGTGGTCAGCTCCCACGTGTCAATGTCAATGTTAAGTGGGGTTTTGCTTAAAACAGCATATGTGTTGAGACAACTTCCTCTGTGTAAATAAAATTTAAAAAAAAAATTCTCCTTGGACAGTTTTTCATTTTAAGAGTGATTTCTGTAAATGACAGGAGGTGCCGCGGTTTACACTCTGAAGCCCTTCATTAGAGGTGGCTCCCTCACACTAGCCTTTAGTTTGGTTCAAAGGTCAAGCCACCTAAAGCTTGCTCGTTTAGCTCCTCCATGGTTAGATTTGCCCTTTTACACATGTGCGTCATTACACATAGCTTGGCCCCAAAACACATTCCTGGCCACATGTTAGCTGGATTAGATTTAGCGCTGTGAAGTGGCCTTTTTTTAAGAAAAAAAAAAGTTTTAAAATGTTGGTTGTGTCGCACTTGGAAACCAGTGCCATATGTTTATGGCTCCACTTTTAGCTTTTAATACTCAGTTGTGTTGCTAGGAGGAGTTGGGCGGAATTGAAATAAAATCAACAAACAACAACAAAGCTGACATTTAGACATTTATTTGATTTAGTGTGAGAATGCTAAAAACACAAAAAGGGACATACAGACTTTTAGGAAGAATAGAATCCAGACCTAAACATTCAATTCATCCATACATTATCAATCCTTATGGAAATGTGGGGACACATTTGCATAACGACTTGGGCTGTAATTAAGTGAATATTGTGTGAGGAAAATCTACTGTTTAATTTGCTTGAGACATGTTCTAAGATACACAGTAGTGATTGTGTAAATAATACTAGTTTTCTCTCAAACTGTGACTAATTTCAATCTGTTTTGGATTTACAGCTGCATTTTTGAAAAAAAAAAAAAGTTGTATAAAGCTTTTTTTGACTCCGGAGGGAGTCTGATAAATTGCCTCAAATTATGTCACAACAGTGTATGTTTGGGGTGAAAACTACACATTTATGAATGAAAAAATAACTGCAGGTGAAACGTTAGAATAAAGTGAGCTAACAGACCTATGAAACCTGTTCCTCATCCCTGCTTGAAGCTTGGCTCAAGGCTACATTAGCATAACATACCCTAATTTCTTACCTAACTGTCAGCAGTAGAGTTGCATAATGGGTCATGAAAGCATCAGGTTATTACGAGGAAGAAGAGCGCTTGTAGAAAAAAGACTAAATTGATGATTCTGCTGCATAGATTTTCTACAGATAAAAATAAATAAACTGCTAAAACCTTTATGACACAAAACCTTATGTGATGAGAGAGAAAATATACTATTTTGTTTGAATATTTTAGGCAGTGACTGTTGGTACAGTCTGAATGACTCAGCACACAGTTTCGATTCTGAGAGTCTGAGTCATCCAATTAGTCTCTAATTATTGGTAGAAGGTGTTTTCTGAACTGCTGAGTGGGACATTTTGAACCTGCAGGGTCAACTTCCACAAGCATGCTGTAGTTCAAAGTGATTGTGCACTTTCTTCAAAGGTCCAAGTACCACAGATGCTGGGAACCTGTTGTTTTTGGTAAAATTACTTGTATCTGCCTTACTGCTGAATACTAATTAAATACTTTAAAAGGCCATTTATCAAGCGTCTTTGAATGTCTTAAAAGTCCTCCTTACATTCTGTCTATTGACATTGTATGTCAATTAAGATTGAGGCTACAGATAGTAAATTAATAATAAATACTATAATATTTGATGTTGAAGCACGGTTATTTTACATACATTTGTGGCTCAATCCCAGATAATGTATTCTAAAATGATGAATACATTTTAATAATGTCTCTTACAGAAATAATTTACGCTGTGGGGCTCAGACCATGGCAATAAAATGCAACTGGAAGGTTTGAAAATGTCTGTATTAAGGTTTTGAAAACTTGCAAGGCTCGTGTCATAAAGATGGCCAACATCAAAGAAAGGAAAGCAAAATGTAATGAGTTAAAGTATCATGCTACACCAGCATTAATCATAGTGTATAAACCAGCATGTGAATCAGCTATGAGTGCAATGCAATCCCACATGTATTTAAATGATGAAAGGCAAAACAACTTAAAATCATAGATTGGTTTAGATTTAAACCAGATAGAACTCTGCAGATAGAACTTTGTCTGATCATTCAAAAATGACTGATCCAGAGAATCAGAACTTCTATCCGCCACATACCACATTCTCTTCTTATAGCTTTAGTAGTAATTATTGGACAAACCCTGCATTCTTTCACTTGGGTTGCACTATATGGCAACCATTAGTAAGTTTTTAGTCAGACTTAAAGAAAAGCAGCTGAGAGCAGTTACCAATGCCTGTGTGTCTCCACTAATAACTGACTGGTGCTGGCCAAGGTGCCGTCATTTCCTTATTTATCAATGAGGAGAGGCTGACCAATGCCGAAGTATTTGCTGATGTGGCGTTTGTTGCTAATTTGTGTTGCACTACAGTAATTACTATGTTCAAACCGGCTTCTCCGGATTTTCTGTGCGAATTCAGAAAGTAAAAAATGTTTTTTGAATATGAGCTTTTTAGACAAATCTTCCATTGTATGAAAAAAAAAAGTAAACCGATTCCTAGTTATAGTATGCCTCAGCAGTGATTAAACCTTTCCATAGTCACAGTTTCTCATCAGAGAGTGGCCCAAAACAGCGCTCTACGTCTCACTGCTGTAAGGGATAAGAGTATTGCCCAAAGTCAGTGAACTGGTGTGGGCTCAAAGCAATATTTGATGGGTGTTTGAGCCGTTAAAAAACTGATAGGAGGCTAATGAGGCACAGTGACATATATAAAAAGGCTGCACTAGATTAGCTTCGCAGCATATGTTTTTAGCTTGTTGAGAGATGGGTAAGAAAGGGCAGGGTTGTAAGCTGGAAGCATCATCTCTAGCAAAAAATACCTCATGTTTGTCTACTTTACTCTTTCTTTGTTAATGTTTTATTTCAGATTTTACTCTTTGCTTTTGTTGTGTTCTTACATGAAACTTGACTTTTTTTTCCTTGAATTTCATTCAGAAAATACTTCCTAGTTGAGATGCTTTGTATTAAGTGCTGTATACACTTTTTATTCTTAACAATATATGGTAATTTTTAAACATTTAATTGTTTTTACTCTATATAGCACCATATTTCAAATCTGATGTTTATTTTGG
This sequence comes from Nannoperca australis, assembly GCA_036023655.1. Lineage (NCBI taxonomy): Eukaryota > Metazoa > Chordata > Actinopteri > Centrarchiformes > Percichthyidae > Nannoperca > Nannoperca australis. The sequence goes on from JAVQJD010035507.1 coordinate 12,644, forward strand.
TACAGACAGATGGATCAATTTACAATGTCCCTCACTACTCAGACAAAAGAAAGTACCTTGCCAGGTCTTTCCTCTCTCAGATACTTTGAAACTATATTTCACTTGTGAAGTGCTTGATTTGGGATTTTTCACCCCCCCACCAAAATAAAACATTTTCTCCCAAAAACAGCCTGCACAAAAGGAGTTTTGCTCCTGCATTAGTGTTACTAATATCAAAGTGTGCTTAAAAAAGGTAACTCTCTAGGTGTTCTGATGTTGCACAAGGTTACCATGCTTCTGAATGCAGCAGTGGCCTTACTAAAAATGCACACAATGTATTTAATGTCTCTTGCTTTCTTGTTTATCTCCTTTCTCACGAGTCAACATGTCCCCAAAACAAGATGAAACCTGCTCTGAAAACTAAACACAACAAATGCCAAGAGGGACAGAATGAGGGAGGAAGGAAACTCATCCAATTTTCGTTTGCTGGCTTCTGCAGCCAAAACTCTCATTTAATGTATAAACTCGGGGCTGCCAAGAGCTCGTGTCCAAATCAAATAGGCCAGCCCAGCAGTCACTAAAAATACTTCCACTGGTGGACTCTTTGGCCAATTCATATTTAGTCTAAAATGAGCACAGATGGGGGAATGTTTTTTTTCTTTCCATGCTGGTGTGTGCTCTGACTTATCTCACCATAAGCATGCCTTGAATTGGGGAAAGAGGGTTTGCATTTAGGACACGCAGTGATGAAAATGTTCTTGTGATTTTTCTCATGGAGCCATGAATATGATTTTAAAAAGAGAGGGAGCAGAAGATAGAGTTGTGTTTGTGAAAGTGAGAGATGAAGTGAATGTGGTGTGTTTGTTGCAAGCATGTATTTAAGTTTCTGTGTGTGTGTGTGTGTGTGTGTGTGTGTGTTTGAGTTTCATGCAGGCTCCTTCTCTCTAACAATTTCACAACTACGGGGAGAGTGATTGTTGGGCGATACATAAATACATTCCACATGCTTCTCATCACCCTAAATTTCTGGTCAAATCCAGATCAAAATCAGAAATGAAAACCCTAAATGTTGTATCTGCCATCCAGCATCAGTTTGAAAATGTACTGTCCTGTCAAAAGCATTGTTCACAGCAGAGATTGACAAATTACTGTGTTTTATATACTCCCATTTGAAACATGAATACTTGTGTGTTTGCATTTGAAAGTTAATAGTTACTTGGGATTCATCATGTCAAAGGGGCCTTTAATGTTAATCTAGAAATTTTATTACTAGTGAGTACCTGATTGGCTCATGTTATCATTAGATGTTTTAAAGTGAGTGTGTGTGGGCGCCTATTTGGTTTGTTTAGGCTCGTCTAAAAGCTGGTTTTAGAACTCTGGTGTGGACCCATGAACAAGACTGAGACCAACTGAGAAGGTGTTTTCTCGGTCCGCTTCCAAGCAAACCCTTATGCACAAACACTACCCTGTGTAACAAGATATTTGATTTAAAATAAAAACAAAACAACAATGGATTTACACAATACCCTTTCTAACGTTGCGTGCTGTCAAGGAAGCAATCATAAGCAGTTATGTATGCGAGATCATTTGGTAACCATGGTTACATGTTCAATAGCATGAGTGCTGACTTTTTAAAACAGTGGTTGAAAGTAACTTAGTACATTTACTCCAATTTTGAGACCACTTCATACTTCTCCCTCACTACAATTCAGAGCCAAATGTTGTACTTTTTACTCCACTACATTTATTTGATATCTTTGGAAGTTACTTTACATATTTTAGACTAATTATACAAAATATAATCAAATAAATGATGTATCATTATATATAGATAAGCCTGGTTAAGACTATAAGATACCCAGCAGGATACACAGTAAATTTAGTGACCACTTTTAACAGCTGCAACAATATGGCATCAATAAGTAAATGTTGGTGCTAAAACCTTCAGTAAGATTACTTAAAAGAATACTAACAGATTATTTCTAAAATTAAAACATCAGACTACTTTCACCTCTGTACATCAGAACATGTGTGTTGTGCCTTTGTCCTACTCCATGTTACTCATTGAAAAAAGGAGTGGAGAAAAAATACTACTAAAATACTACTACACTTGTAATGACTCAGGTTTGGGCCCAAAAGCACGACTTAGACTAGACAGGTAGAGTTTAAAGAATGTAGCTTTACTTGTTATAAGAAACAGACAAAGATCAATACTAGGCAGGCGTGGAAGAGAAGACAAACTTATCAAGTTGGGGATAAGGCAAAACAGCAAAAGTCCAAAAAGGCAGGTAGGGATCAAGCATTAGACAATCTGACGAAGAAAGAATGAGAATGGGCCGGTATGTATACCTCAATGCTAATGAGGAAGTGGGAACAGGTGGGCAGGGGAGGTCAGGTGTTGGGAAATGGTGGGACCACAGGGGTTACTTCAGGGCAGGAGGGAGTGGCAGGATCTGATGTCACAGGAAAGTTAAAGTATGGCAGTGAGCAGATAGTAAATACGGCACAATAATCAGTACAAGACTACCTGTCCCTGATTTTATGATATTTATTACGATGCTTAGTATTACTGATACTTTGTGAGTTATTTGTGACACTACAGGAGACAAATACAAGCATAATGTGAAAATACATGACCTGCTCATGTCAGTTTGGGGTTAGATTTGGGGATGTACTGTCTATTATAGACGAGCAGGTAGTGTGCAAGATTAATTGTGTCACATCTTTATTAAATTCTGTTTACAACATCTGAGAAAGAAGTATGGTCTCAATAGATTGATTTTAATGGGCATTAAAATCTTTTTTATATAAATAACATTGCATAAAAAGAAATGCACTTTGCCGTCCTACGATAATTTTGTGGAGGAGGAACTGAACACATAGAAACCAATAGACACTATTTGACAGTGAACAGTCCTTTCTCTGTGGAGTAACACAATCTTAACAGTGTGTCCTAATCTGCATTTCAGAGTTAATTTTCATTAAAACAATTGACAAGATTGTGTTGGGAATACAATAAGCTGCTGTGGTTGTAATAATACAACAGTATGCAGACAATTCACTGAAACATATCTATATAACTTTAAATTATTGAGCTTAATCTAATGTCTGTTAAAAGCAGAGTGAGCAGGGGGGAAAATCATGAAAATGGAAAAATGCAGAGAAGATTCTGCCCAGCCTTTAAGCCGACTGACCCACAGTGGCTGTATCCCAAGTCTCCTATCAGACTGGGTGCCTGGGCGTGCTCTGCTTGCAATACTGTCTGGCTCAAAAGGCTTTCCCCATAATGGATTGCACACTAAATTTCATTTTAATTCCATCTCTATTCAGCCAGAGGTAGCCACATGAGATAAAACGTCTCTTCTTTTTTTTTCAATAGCGATCTACAGCAGTCCAAGTCAGCACCCCATTATTATTTCATAAAAAGTACATATATACAGAGTTATTAATGTAAGTGATTTTTTAAAGTCCTGTCAGGATGGTAGAACAGAATTTTTAAGTGACTACCATTAGCACCACCCTCCAAAAAGAATAAGCCCTCTACTGAACCATTTACATTTTGTATTACTCTGTGGCATAAAAGTTATCAATGAACGGATTAAACAAAGAAAGAAAGAACTGGAAAAGGTATTAGTGAAATAATGACTTTGAATAATAAAGTCTGCTTCTTCTTTTTTTGATAGATGAATGACTTAATAAAGCTTACTGGGACAGTCACACATTGCCTTAAAAGAATATACTGAACTAAAACCAGCTATACAGTCATTAATGTAGAAAATGGTTTAACTTAACCCTGATGTTCTTATACATGTGAACCAGTGAACCAGGTTAGTAAGATAAATCCCAGGCCACTGTATAGCATTTGACATTGTATTTGTAGCTAAGAGCAAAAAGAAAAATACATTGTTAACTTCTGTATAATTTACAGATGTTTGTTTTATTGAGTAAAAGTGGAAAGCCTAAAGAACAACTGGGCCACGTGTTTCTGCAGCACTTAATTTTACAGAATAGATATAGATTGTTTTCTACAAATGTATTAATCCACACAACAACCTCTCTTTTTTAACTCAGAGCCAATTTCCTTTCCTCTTCTGTGCAGGAACCACAGGACCCCATTGGAGTCACACAAATCGCTTCCTTTCAACATGTCATCTTGTGAGCAAGATCAAAAACAATCATTTAATGGCCCAAATTTCTGTCTGTCGATCAGCTGTACTGTTTGGTGGTATAATAGTTAACCTAGTGAGGATGGTTTGGTCGGCTGCTATTCGTGCTGCTGAAGGTCGAGATTTGTGTGGATTGGACAGACGCACACTTCGGAGGCCTTTGAGGCTTTATCCTCTGGTATTAAATTGGTCAAGTCCTGCTTGATTTGTTTATGTTACACTAGCCTCTGTTCCAAAATGTGGTTATGCACAAAAGGTTTCTTTCTAAAGGTGGTTAAAATGTAAAATTGTCTTTAGATCTTTAAAACTTAAAAGTAACTGTTGTTTGATCAGAAAAATGTGTACTAATTATGAGTTTAAGCTTGGATGTAGTATAGGTGCAACAAAAGTCACTTTTCAACCAAATGTAGTCCTATTTTTAAGTTACAGTGAGTAAGCATCTTTTTAACAGCAAACTACCAGACCCAGACTAAAGAGGAGAGTCTACACTACTACCTGCTTGGAAAATGCACTTAACCCACATGTAGCAATGGTCAAATTATATTAAAAGTATTTTTGCAGCTTTTAATATTGTTTCATCCTAAAGTGTAACTGAATTCCTTGTATAGATACTCTCAGGTTCGGCAGCACAGAGGCCCAGGAGGAAAAGCAGTTGGCTAAAATTGTACAAACAGCCTATAAAATCACTGACACTAGCTGCCCTTGGACATCCATACGCTGTATTCAAGAGAGAGGGTGGAATTGACACTTTTTTCAGCAAGTATTGATTGTTGCCTTCTCTTGTTTGTATAACCACATGGTGAAAAAAACACAAGCGCCAAGAGGGATGCTGCACACCTGGAGGTGAGTAACACAGACAGACGCTCTTTGTGCCACCAACATAACCGTGATTTGTAAAAAGGAATAGCATTTCAGCCTAATTACAAACAAGTAAATAGAAAGCGTTTTACATGTGATAATTTAACTCAGGTCCCAGCGGTGGTTGGATGTAAGGTGTGAGGAGTCACGGTCTGCCCCCCATCCCCCCAGTGACTTCCAGCTGGGACATATTTGCTATCAGACAGCAGCAACAGCCACAGCAGGATGTAGAGAGCATGAGTTGATCAAAGCTGCATGGCTTTTGTATGAAAGTATATTGTAGCACACAGCAAATACCAGTGTGTTGGATTTTTTGGGAAAAAGTTTTTCTTGTAGACCTATTGGATAGATGTTTGAAATTAATTATATATAAAAAAAGAAACATTAAAAAATGTACATAAAAAAACAAACGTCTGGCTTAAGGTTGTATCGAATATGCTAATATACTGGTCTTTATCAATGGTGGTAACTACCCACCAATGGAAAAAACAAATGTGTTCACCTTTCTATCTCAGTGTCGCTGTGAAGGTGAAAACTACAATTCCAAAATAGACAGAACCCAAGGAGGGAGGGTGGTGGTGGGGAATAATACTGAGAAGACAAACATGAGATTTTGTATTTTCTTATTAGCCTCTACTTCAGCAGTTGACAAACAAAGCTGGCAGGAAAAAAGAAAAAAAAAAAACGTTTTAAAATGAAATGTCATAGACTAGATCATGTAATTGGAACATAATGGAAAACTGCAGGGATGTTAAACAAAACTCTGCATCACAGACTGTTTAAGTAATGATAGATACATGAATCTGCTGAATGTAGCAAAGGTAAAGTGTGTTACAAAAGGTCAAATAAATTTGTAAGCGAGAAGGTAGTGCTCACCTGTGATTTCAGTAATTAGAATTGCAATATCCAATTTTCACCAATAAAATAATGTATATGACAGGAATTATATTGTGTAATTTGGGTGACCCTTTCTATGCAACTCCCTAATTTTCCCAACAATGGTTAATCAATCATGGTTAAGCTCAAGATTAGATCATACAATACTGTTACCTGAGGGGCTGGTATATAGGGAAGTGAAAGCAAACCCCATTATAAAACATGAATGAATATGCATCAGAATTGATTTGTGTGTGTGTGTGTGTGTGTGTGTGTGTTCATCCATCAACAATCCATTTACGTTTGCCATCAATAATCCATTTTTTTATGCCAGTGAAAGACAAAATAGCTATTTTCATTTTTGTATCATATGCCATTCAAGTGAGTGAACTGTGTGATCTTTTTTGGGGACATTGTATCACTTGTTTTATTTAAAAAGCAAGAAGAGGGATGCACATAGCTATTATGTTGAACTGGACAACAGTTCCTATCCTGACTGTGATGATAGTCATGTTTGAGATGCAGTATTTGCACACAATGCACAAGAACACAGGTTCATTAGTAGAGAAGTGGTGGTTGTTCTCTAATAGTTTTGAAAATCTTAGCAATTCAAGTATTTATTTAGTTAGCTTTTTGTTTTTTTAGACTACTTGGAGAATGCCACATAAACTTGTTTAAACATCAATACAAATACAAGAAATGTCCTAATATTGGTATTAGCAACAACTAGTGCTTGTTGACAATCAAATGAATGCTGTAGGCACGTAATACACAATCCCAATACTTGTGTGTGTACTTGTTAGTGACATTCAGCAATGCAATCCCAATCCTAATACTTGCTAGATAATCAGAAATGGAATCACCTAACAAGTTGCTCAGTTCCTTAAAGAGTTCCTGGGTTCCAAGGAAAGTTCCAGTGGTTCCAAGGGCCATAAAACGTCTCACTGAGTCATGAGATTTCAGCCCAGCATCTTTATGAACTGCCTCCATATTTCACAATTATGCAACCCTTGCTTTACATCCTTCACAACATGTCAGTGGAGGTAGTTGTGTGTACTATACTGTATATAGCACGGTGCAAAACAATGTTAAGGTAGTGGATGTGTGTGCAGCACGCCTAACTTTTATGCAAGGCACTGGAATTATTCACATCCTGTCACACACCTGCAATTCCTATTCTTGTTTTTTTAAACTATAAATGCAATCATTTCCTAACATGAACCATACTGTGTTGCCATGGGCAGATACTGTAGAAAGCCAGAATTAAAAAAAAATGTTGGCACTGTGCGCAATACGATAAGGTTGCATAGTGTCAATGGCAGTAGAGCAAAGCAAAGTTCTCTGCAACAACTGGCAACTGTTACATCCTCAGTTTACCCATTTATTCATCATAGCCTGAGTTTAATTTATTTGGCATTTTCAAACTTAATAAGGCAGAGAGTAGCATTATTTCTGTGAAGGTGATACTAATTTGCATATACCTGCATACACACACAGACCCACAGACACACAGCTTCTCTCCTTTTTCTCCCTGTCACACCCCACATCCCACCATCCTCTATCTCCCTCCTCCTCCCTCCATCCAGCAAACCCAGCAAATGTTTAAATTACACGACCAAGTAAGCAAGATTAATTAAAATGATAATCTACAGGCTGAATATATTTCACAGTTAGCTAGGCGGCTGTTTGAAAATTGCTGTGCAGAGTTTTAAAGTCAAAGTGGAGTGTTGACCTATTCATCTGCTTTAGTGAAACAGTCATTAGCCCAATTAAGAACATGCAGACAATGAAATCCCCATTATATGCAAAACACTCTGCTCTATTATATACTTCATTAATGTAATATATGGTAATGAGAGAAAAGAAATAATGTGATTTATGTGAGCTGTGAATGTTAAATAATGTATATTTCTTTTTAAACAAAGTATTTGGAAAGATAACATCTGTGCACATAGGGTTGTTAGAATGTGAGTGGTTCCCTTAATGGCTTAAGACAAGAGTAAACAGTTATAATGTTTTAATCCTGCAGTCTTTTGAGGCACATTACACATCTGAAAATATTCCTTTAGTTATTCTGATTACTCATTGGCTATTGCATTCTATTTTGCTCCATATTCTCACATTATTATTTTTCTTATTCACATTTCCCAGAATATCTCTATTCAAAAATAGCCACTGATGCTTCAGATTTGAGGATGCTGCAACAATGCCTGCTGTTTCTCAGCTCTCCCCCTATACCGAGCTTAATCAAAACACGGGTTAGGTTCTCTATTCCCTGGATGTTGGATAATCCTCTTATGAAGTAACTGTAAACCCAAACTCGAGAATGTCTCTCATCAGTCTCCCATTCACTCTTAGACAGCACACAAGCAGCACACTGTGTACTGTGACTTGGGTGAGGTGAAAATGTTAAGATTTTAAGAAGATGGACCTCAATCACAGTCAATTAGCAGCTAAGAGAGTGTGATGTCTGTGTATGTTTGTACTTGCATGGAGATTCTGTATATACATGCCCGTGCTTGGTGTGCATTCTTGTGTATGTGTGTCTACACTAGCCTCCTCATAGCCATGCTTCATTTATCTGTCATTAGCAGAATTAATGGCTGTGGGTTTGGGCCAGGGAGAGAAGATGGCGCCTTTCCAAAACAGGGGAGAACAACTCTGTGAGTAACTCAGAAGTTGTGGGTGGGTGCTGGAGGGATGGTGCTGAGGGATGAAGATGAGGATTTGAGTGAGAGACATAGAGAGCAATGGAGGGAAAAAAACAATGAAAGAGAGAAGAGATGCAGATAGGGAGGGAACATATTAAAAAAGATTGCCTTTCAAGGGGGGAGAAGTAATTGGTATCACTGGCTGAGGGACAAATGGGTTGAAGGAAGAGTCTGGAGATGGAGGGAGAGAAAGACAGAGATAGATGGTGTCATTTTGATAAAAATAAAGGAGAGACAATTATGGATAGAGAATGGCACAATGGCATATTGGTCTGTTTTTTCATTACAATGCCCCCACAATGTATAAAGATGCATCTTTTTCTGTCTTTTTTGGCCTTCTGTTAAGCCGAAGCAGTTGTTTTCCATACGCTGAATTAGAGGTTTTCAAAAACATTCTGTTAAGTGGATGGAATTTAAAAAGCAGGTGTCCTACTGTAGTAGGGATGTAGAGAATAAAAGGGGCTTCTCATAAGTGCAGATGCATACTAGTCAACCTTCACAGGCATGGTTAAGTACTTCCTCACATAGCAACAAAGTTACGAAGCTGTCACCTCCAACTCGTTCTGTGAGCTTTCATTTCATGTGTTGTTAGGGCTGATAAAGGTCTTTTAACTGATGTAATTTTCATCAGGAGTCTGATTGCAGCTGCCCAATAATTGGTTAGAAAATTAGTCTACCTTTAGATAAAAGGTAGGAGTTATGAAGACATTCATGGTCCTCAGAGGATGCATTCTTTTGACCTTGGCATTCCACATTCCATTTCCTTCATAGCCACAAATGTGAATTGTATAGTGAAGGACAAAACAAACAACTCGTCCTCCCTCCCCTGGATGAGTTATCATCACGTTGGTGAGACCCCTGACTTTTCATCTAGCGCCATCAAATGAAAATTTTAATTTGTCCAATACTTTGACCAAACTGAACAAGTTAAACATTGTACCTGCTTAACATCAGCATGGCAGCATTGTTATTGTGAATATGTCACCATTCTGGCTTTTGCATTAAGCTCAAAGCAGCACTATGCCCACCCATAGCCTCATAGAGTTGCTATGGCTGTAGACCTTTAATGTGGTCAGCATTTGTGCTCCTGTGTTCGCATTCTGAAAACGATTATATTCAGCTAAACCAAAATGCTTTGTACAAACCACCACCATGCGACAGTCCTAGCAAAAAAGTCCAACCTTTAAATGCTGTTATTACAGTAATATAAATGGAAAACATTTTCTTTTCATGCTGAAAGGGCAGCTTACAGTTCAGCCGTTTGATAAAAACATCTTTTTAGAATAAGCGTGAATCAAGTGGAGTGCAAAATATATAAACAAAAACCATGCAGGCAGTATGTTAATAATCCTTGAAAAGTTGAATGAGACAGAACAAATATTGTTGTCCCATTTAATTAGAAAACAAGGCTTGATTGCAAGGTGAATATTTACTGGCTGTACTGTATGGCACCGCTAAACATAACGTGGCCCACTGGGACACATTGAGCAGAAAATAAAATGCTCTGTCCTTGTGTAGGTCAGTGCTTAACTATTATACTTAACATAAGTGTTTTTTTCTACAGAAATTGTGAAGAAAAGTGAAGTGGATACAGGTGGTGAGGAGTGAAAGCATGGCTTTAAGTGGAATGAGTGAACAAAGGGATAAATTGAGAGAAAATAAGAATAGATAGGAGTTCATTGTGGTTAAAAGGAATAGATGATAAGAGGGAGGACAATTAGTATGGGAAGTTTGCCATTATGCATCTCACTTATGCATCTATACTTTTTTAACGTGATGTATAGGCATATTTGCAAAGATCCTTATAATCTTTAATTGGTTAGTTAATCAGCATTTATGCCCTTTGACAATACAATACGGTAAAATACAATTGTTTTCAATAGTCGTAGACATTAAACTCTTGGGGGAGGTGATGCTGAATGTTATCAACTTACCAGAAGATATCCAGCACATAGTCCCCACGGCAGCACAGACTTTTTTACAGAAGACTTCCCCACACTATTTGCAAATTCAGGAGGAAGGTCTTAATGCCTTCACGTCGTCGCCTTGTCGAGATTAAAAGGTGGATTTTGACGGAGTGATGACATTTCTTTTGTTCCAAAACCTGTCAGAAGGCAATGAAAGAAGATAAAAGTAGGATGAAGGATTCAGGATTGTTGCCACCACAGTGGTACCACACACACACAGGCTCCAGTGAAGCAAAGATGGCTGTAATCACACCTTGTTTGATGTAGATATACAAAGGAAGAAAAATCTTATATGACTTTCCATTAGTATACACACACACACACACACACACACACATGTTCAAAATGCAAAGTGAGAGTCTTCGCTTTAGAAACAGAGAAGAGGCTTTCACTTCCACGGTAATGAACCAATGCGAGTGTGCATGCACGCACAGTGTTTGACTAATAGCAGAAAGAACAGGGAAGTGACTGGCAACATTGCTTTTTAGGCTTAATGTGACTGGAATATCAACACACTCACCTAAGCTTTGTATGTCATGATCATCATCAGGCCTTATGAAGCTTTGGAAGGTTCATTAAGCTGACAGCATTTATTTGTCTGTGTATGTGTGTGTGTGTGTGTGTGTCAAGGTATATTACACATGTCTATTTGTGAAATTCATGAGCATTAATCTGTGTAGTTGTCTAACTTGTGTGTGTTTGTGTTGCGAGGGGGTCAAGCAGGCAGGTCTGCGGAGGCAGGCATAAATGAGGCAGCAGTAATTAAAGCTGCTTTAATAGTTTTAATTGATGTCATTAACGTATTGAGGGTCAGACTGCTGACACACACAGACATGCACATGCACAGGCATTTAGCACAGACGTGCACCAACACTCACATTTTGGCTGTGGAATATATTTCCAGTTACTGTGAGTGGATGACCCCAATCACTGTAGCACCAGCTTTCTCACAACCCTGTTGCTACACAAGTGCATATTTTGTATAATCACAGATGAATGAAACATGTAACACCATTATGTGGTTAATCTCCAAAAAGAAGTGTAACTATTTATAATTAGAATGCAAATATGGTGACAAAATAGATCTATATGTTAGAGATCAGTGCCATTTTCAAATGTTTTATTATAACTTTCTATATTAACAGTGTCTTAAGAAGCAGTAAGATATTAAAGATTGTGTCACCTAATGAAGGCAAGTGGCGCCAGCTGTAGCTACTTAACATTAATTAAACAAGTTCACCAAATTACCAAATTAAAATGGGTTCAATGTCTTTATTTGTCAAATGCACAATTACAGGAATGGCAGTCATTGCTGGCAATGAAATGCTTAGAATTCAACCTCTCCCAACATATTATCTGAAGTATTTACGATTGGCCATACATTATTTCTTCAAGAAAGAGAAGAACATCTAGAGAACTAATGTCTTTTTGCTTTTTGAAAATACAAACAGAGTAGTGAGTCTTTCTCTTGGAAATGCAACTCACTGATCCCATCATGTCACTATCAGAAAGGTATCCAGCAGCTAGCTAGTTAGAAGATGAGTGTAAATGGCTGGCAGCTGGTAGATAGGCAACAGCTGTCAGAATTTCCAAGTTACACCTTTAAGCAAATCATGTTTGAAGCTTATGACCTTAAAAGCTCTGAATTTGGAACTCCAGGATGGTGAAGCAGCTCAAGCTGTCAGTCTGTGAGGCTAACATTAACTCAAGCAACTACAGTGTGCAGTGACAACAGCGTCATTAGGGGTGGCTTATCAAAATGCACCACCATTATTTTACATTTGCCTGAAATCTCAATGAACCACATCTGCAGCATGTTGAGCGTTGTAGTTTTACTTTTGTAGATTTACTTTGGAAGCAATATAATGCATAGTTTTTGAAAAAACAAATTAAAAAGAAGGACTTTTTTGCTTTTCCAGAGAGAATATTGATTGGTTAAATAAGGGTTGTTAAGAATGTCCCCATGGAAAACTTGATGAAATCATACAACTTCATTGTACATCCTCATAACCTGAACTGAACGGGTTACAGCACTTAAAACTGTATTGCAATAACATTTTTGTGCCTTTTGTGATATTTAAGAGATGACAGTTTAGGTGTTATGCCTTTTTTAGCATAACATACACTTTTGTCTTATTTCATGTTCAGTTTTTTTGAGAAGTCCTCCATGTGTCCCATCAGTATTTTGACAATAACATTTGATAAAGTTGCATTTAGCACTGTTCACCCTTGAAATAATGTCATTTGTGTTTTTAATTTCATCAAATGATTTCCAACAATTGCAGGCCTATTTCAATTTTTTTTTAAAGGGTTTACAGAAAGCTGTTTTGTCTCAGCTGCTGTCTTGTTGGAAGTTCAAGCTCATCCTTACTCTAAATTAAAAGAACAAAAAGTCATCACAGCCTCTACAATGTGTGATGGCCATTCAATATGGTTTTATGTGACAAAAACCGGTGTCTTCTTGTAAATTGCTTTTTTAGACAATTACATTGACTGGCCTTCATGTAATGTTTTTCAATATTGTGTTCTTTTCTATTTCTATTACTCTGTTTTGGGGAAAAAGCATAATACAGACATAAGCTGTTTTTAATAGGCTGCCCAAAGTGGAATAATGGTATCATATATTGTATATAGTCAGAAAAGTAAAAGAGGCTCAAACTGCATCATATTAATTTCAGATTGATTTCAAAATGTGCATATGTCCAGATTTATTTTGAGAAAGGTGCATATTTATATGGTAAATTTGCAGTGAAATTGCAGGATAACATATCGTTTTTGCCACTTCTGGAAAGAGGAAAGATGAGGGAGTTATGGAGAGAGAAGAAAATGTGCTACATGCACATTTTCTTAATTGATTGCTCATTGACCCATGCACGTCAGCCAACATTGTTGCATCATACCCTTTCTCTTATTGTTTTATATTGTAGCAATTTTAGTTTAGCAACCCCTCTGAATGAATGCATGTGAATATTATGCAAGGACATTTTCTAATTTTGATTTTCTCACATGTAGTTCACCAAAAAAAGCATCCAGACACTCAGAATTATTACATTTAGGCAAGATTTCAGACCAGGAAGCACCATATTCAAACAGGAAAACAAGTGAGCATCAGTTTAAAGACACAGACAACCACTTGTTAAGACATGTTGTAAAACATGTGCCATGTGACCAATAAAAGTGTAAAACTGTAAGCATTTGGAGTTTTTTTGGCAAACAACAATAAGAAAAGTGTAAGCCCTGCACTACACAGCTTTAACATTCCCTTTCCAATACCCCCCACTGTATTCATCGATTCTCCATGAAGGACGAGGAGAGGTCATGTTTTCGATAATTACAAGCAGTGGATCAGTAAGCGATAAATAACATCAGCATCATTAGTGCGTGTTTGAGCAATTAGAAAAGCATCTGTCTTTAATTACAGCCTGCGAAAACAGAATAATGCCAGCAGCATCTCATCTCAAAGCAGGAATTTGAGTTATTTTTTTCTGTTTTGTTGCATGTATTCTCAATTTCTTGCTTTTTAATATAAGTTAATTTACATAATTCGGTACATTTAAGTCTGAGTTGTTAAGAAAGGCGTATCCATGTACACGTGGCACACCTCATGTATGTAAATGGTGTAAACAAAACATTAGAAACACAATATAACGCTGTCCAACAACACAACTACAACTTTAATGATAAACATATAGTTGAACTGACACCTCTGACACGTTCAACAAAAACTACACATTATTATCTTTGCAACGGTAGAATTCATGGCATAGCTGCTGTATTGGGTTACAATAGATTGTGCAGGTGCACCTAATGAAGTGGCGATGAGTGTACATTAACTATTTTAGTCTTACTGGAAGGAAATATGCATAACATGTTGCACCACCACTCCAAACTGCACCCCCACCGCCCCTCTCTCTTTCCTTTCAAACACATGCTCAAGTACACTCACACACATACTGCATGTATAAATAGCTCCACTTGAACATCTCTTCAGTTATTTTAAGCTGAAGTTACATCTGCACTGAGAGGCTGTGAGTCAGATAAGTTGTCATTGCATGGTGTTTACTGTCTGTCAGGAAGTGAGGAGATCCACCACCACAAGAGAGAGAGAGAGAGATGCTGGTACTCTTAGCTGAGTAAGCTTGGAGTGTGAGAGCTCCACAAACTAAATCCTCACTGTAGATGGTGAAGGGTGAAGTGCAGTCTCCTGCTGGCTGCATCCTCCACTGTTAGCGTGGTGGGTGAACTGCAGAGGGGTCCAGCTGAGGGGTTTTGGCTCTTTTGGGGCTCACCAACCGGAGTCAAACAGAGTTTAAAGACCAGAGATGTCAGGGTGATGCCGGTTTAGCCAATAGGCTCTTTGATTCCTGTTTTCTTTCTTATTTTATAACAGAGAGGGACGGGACAGGGTGTAGTGACAGTCAGCATCTTTACATGGACGTAGACATGGACAGAAATCAAGGTACTTAGAGACATGAGATTATTTCTTTCATACATTCGACACCATTTGACCATTTTTACTTACTCACATGAAGTATTATTACATGTATGTAAAACACTGTCACAGTGACACTTTCTCTATTTGAACTCTGTCATGCACACACACACTTATGAAAAACTGGGGATCCTTCATCAGAAATATAGCCTTTCTAATCTAGTTTCCCCAATGCCTTACCCCAAAGCTGGATTTCTTATTACCATGACATTTTACAAATCAGGTTACTGCTGAAGGCCAACAGTAACCTGTAAACATGTAAACGCACTGACTGAGTAAAAGTGGTGCTAATTGTGTCCACAGTGTGGACCTGGAGTTAAATCCCCTGAATATCTGTCATACCACATACAGATCTTGAGAGTGGGGGTGGGCAGATGGCTGGTGGTGAGGTGTAAAGCAGTTGCTTGAGAGGTGGGGTGAGCCAGGTGTAAATACAGCCTGCTGAGCTGCAGCTCAGTCAGGTTGTTGTTCCGTTGGTTGTCTGGTCAGCTGGTAGTTGGTCCTTTGAGCAAGCGGGGATTTCTTCTTATAGCTGGTGATATTCCACAGGCCGACTGTTTTACACTAAACCTGGTGACCCACAATAACCCTGTGTGTACGTCAGGCTGTGCAACACACTATTGATTACTCTGTCATCAAACAGTTAAGTGCTTTTCCTGCATCATGTGTGTATTGCGTAACATTCATGAGTCTGACCATACACTGATGCTTGAGTTTTGTTAGAAGCAGAAAAATAAACGTGGTTATATAGAGTAGCGCTGATGGCATCCCATCCAGCTTGTATTTGACTTGCCTGGAGATCTTCATCCCACTCCTCAGTAGGCTTACTGCTTGGCCCCATGAGGCTGAGTTTGGCTCTAAACCAGAGCTCGTGATTGTTGTAAATGATCTGGCTCCCTGCTGGAGTGCTGCTGTCCACTTAAAAGCTGATATATGATATCAGTGTCTCTGTCATCCAATAAAGATGCCACCCACAAGTGCACGTTGCCTTGATGGCTGTTGTTACAACTTAAAAATAAATCACAAAGAATAATAAATAGAAATAGAAAATGCAGACTCATTATTTGATACAGTATTTAAAAATGTGCACGTTGCATCCACCATTCACTGCAGAATTATAGTAATTTTTTGAATGAGTGCGGGGAGGTGGTTGTAAATTATAAGATGGTGCAAAATATTCAAACATGCAATACTTAATAGCATCTATCTCAGCAGAAAATATTATATTGCAGTTAAAAACTGGAAGTACTGAGCTTAAAACCCTATGTTTGCCTCTGGATGAACAGAGAACCTCTGGCAGCGCCTGCTTGAGGAATGTGCACTCTCTGTTCTGGGGAACTTTTTATATCCAGGTAGTCAGATCAGGGAACACTGGCAGCTGGCTGTTCATGAACGCACACAGAGCTAGGCTTACCAAAAACCACATATGCTGTAGCAGAGCAGAGAAAAAGAATTGCTTAAAGGGGTTTTAATTTCCCAAAGTAAGAAGGATGTGCTGAATTATGACATTTGATAAAGAAAAGAGATGGAGAAAGAGAAAAAAATGGAAAGACAGGATTATGATATGGGTAGGGGGCTAATTACCAACCTCTGAGACTTTTCAGTGTCATAATGGAATAATGAAAATATCACTCAAAACACTATTACAGAAATATTAAATTTTCATTAGACCCCTCTAGAGCTACTCTACTCCACTCTTTTATCACTTTTTATAGCTTAGGACACTCTGTTAATATTTAATGACTGATGGAATTATTAGTTAAGCCACTAAGCAGCTGATTCCAAAATGCAGACTGGGATAAAGTAGGTATATGTAATCAAAGGCAAAACTGAGTGAAGGTAAGTAAAGAAAAAGAAAGTCAATTGAATTTGAAAAGCAGACAAGGGATTAAAAAAAACACACAAAAACACAAAAAAAGTGAATAAAAATAAATAGATTAAATAGAATGACGGCATCCAGCAGAGACATGTGGGACAAAAGAAACCCCATTGTGAAGTACATTTTACATGCTAATATTGTGAAGGGAAAAAAGCATTTGATTGAAAGGGAAGTCAGCTCCCTACTGTTTTCTGTTCTGATTGTGGCTCTTTTTTATGTCAAGAGACACAAAATAGTTCTGTTGTGACCCAAAACTGTGTTGTGACAATTTTCTCACAGATTTGACCTTGTCACATTTAATCAACCATTACAGTTTACACTCCAGTGTTTCATCTTATTGTTTGTGGTAATGGTAATGTCAGAAGTTGTTCTGAATCAGGAACATGGTCAGTCAATGTTTGGCAAGGCTACAGGTGTAGGTTTCGCACAATAAACAGCAGCTACAAAGTGACTTACAATCAATTCAGGAGTTAAAGAAAAGGAAAGAAGATCTTGGCAGAATTTGGGGCTATAAGGTGACCTCAGAAAAGTCATCCCAGCTGAGGTTGAAATGTGTCTGAACACAGACTGTTAGATGCCTTAAAAGCTGGCATTGGTTATTATATATTATTAAAACATCTGCGTATATGGTGGAATATTGTAAATCACAAATGCTGGCATAACTACCATGGCAGGTGACACTCTCCATACTGTGCTACTGAGAAATGTTAATTAGCCTCTCAGGTTGCACCTGTCCTGGTTGACAGTGCCAATAAATTCTATTTAAAGGAGGAGCTGGTGCAGCGGAAGTGACAGATTTCCCACGCTTGTATTTTCATGAATTAATATCAATAAATGGATGGCATTTCAAGTTTTGCAACAACAATTCTGCCATCTTCTGTGTTGCACAAATATAATTTAAATGACCTGTTACCTGTGGAGAGTTTTGGATTTCATCAGCTAAGATTGGCTTTTTCCAATTCTGTAGATGCCAAAACAATGGTGTTTGGCAATTTTGCGTGATTTGCCATGACTTGACATATTTGAGTTATTTGGGCCTGACAGTGACATCTGAATAACAATGCAGCTGTTTTCCATAAGTAAATATTGATGGAAATGTATCTATCCATTGGATTTATTTCAAGTCATTATTACTCATTGGTCAACACCCATGTCTGAAAACTAGAAGGGATGCTTAAGGCTTGACTAGGGACTATGAAAACATTGTTATTATTAAATAAAATTAATAACATGTTAAGTTTGTATTTCTCTTACCCATGAACATTCTTTCTTGCACTGGCACTAAGCACTGCAACTAAATGTAAATCATTAATGCGGAAGTGCTGCATATGGAAGTTATACTGTGTTGAACAAAGGTAACAGACAAAGGTAGGCGTTGAGTTTCACGTGACTGTGAGAAGCATTAAAATATAATAAAGTGATATTTCTTCATAAACCAAATATGTGATTTCTGTTTTACACGTTTTTTGACTGTTCTCTCTAGCACATATACAGTAATACTTATATACTACATACTGAGTCTGAACTGTGTGTGCTGAACATGTTCCAATTTCTCCTTAAGTGACACTGTGTTTTGAAAAAGTTTACAATGTGATGGAATACCGAGAAAGGCTGGATGACTATCACACACACATATGTATGTGTGTGTCTGTGTGTGCTGACATGGGTGAGTAAAAGAAGTTGTTTCTCTTGCTGCTGGCAGCCTTCCACTTAGATCTCAAGTATTAAACCTTTGAAGTTGAGTCTCTTTACGTTCAGCACTAATTACGAGAAGGAAGCAGAGTCAGACTTTCTCTCTTTCAGACACAGACACTAGTATCTGCACACATCTCACAGAGTGCAAGGTGAATGGAGGATAATTGGTCTAGGCATTTAGAAGACATTGCATCTTGATAGATACTTTAGCCTGCACAGAGTGAGAACATTAACAGTCTACCATCATCTTTTAACAGACAGGCAGCTCAACTGACTGGCTCAGGATTTAATACTTACCTCAATTGACTTTTCACATATAAGTGGTTTTTAGATTGCTGTTATGTGATTGTGACGATGATGATATTAAAGCTGCACCAATCAATATTGATACATTAACAATAGATTCAATCACTATGTCTAATGTGAAAGGTGTCACTAGTAGTGGCAAACCCATGATTGTTTTTTTGCCTGACTCTGCAATTCCCCTCAGTCCTGCGATATGTTTAGCATCTTTCAGCTAGTTGTTTTGGTTTTCATGGCCCACAACTATACTCTTTCAGTTAGATCTTACCACTCTCATCAACCCCAGTTTCCAATGAAAAAAAAAGCTCAGATAAACTGAATGTAAAGTTAATGCTTTAAAGTGTTGTTGGAGACAAAATAAGAGCTTTAAGCAGAGTGCATTTTCAGACTTTCATCAGATGGGCAGAAACCTCACTCCAAATGAATGGTCATGTTGCTTCATGTCTGCTGGATATGTGCAAAGACAACAGTTTGCTAACACGTTCAACACAAGGTCACAATGTGTAAATGTTGTATGTATAGCTTGTTCCAACAAGTGGGCATTTTTCCGAACCAGACTACTGTGAGTGAGCAGGTTTACATGTGTTGACTCAGTTTAGCTTTTTAATTTTAAAGGAAGAGTTCACAACATTTTGGAGAGTCTGCTTATCTTTTTCTGAGAGTGAGATAACGAGATCAGTATCGGGTCGGGACGTGTATGGCCTAGTTTAGCATAGAGCTTGGAGACAAAGAGACAATAACTAGCTTGGCTCGGTACATTTATGCCTACCAGCACATTCGATGCTGTTTTATTTACACATATGTTTGTTTAACCTGTACATGAACAGAAATGTAAAAAGAACAATTTGTGAGTTCAGGGTGAGTTATGACATACTGTCAAACACTTAGTTTGGATGAATTGATTGAAACCTTTACATGTTGTATATACATATAACATTGGAACTATGAATTTCTTTCACTTCTCCTTATTGAATGGTTTTTAAACCCAGCAAGATTTGATATTCTCACTTTCACACATGACTCGACTCTTGACATTCATTAACAATCATGCTTTCTAAGACTCAACATATCTAACCACTGTTCCATACAATTAAAATGAACTCTTTTGAAGCGCGCCTTAGGGCCTTATTCACCCCAACCTTAGGAAACACACAGCATTGCTGACTGAGGAAATTAACTTTTCATTGGCCATCAGGCTAATTGGCTAGTTGATGTGACAGCTTAAGAAGCAAGGGTGTAAGGCAAGAAGACTTTATTCTCTGCTTCACATTCTCTCTCTCTCACACATGTCGAGTCACACAACCGCACAAACTCACACCTACCTCATCCCTGTGACAGCTAAATTGGGATTAACGAGCTTTTAGGGAAAAGCTGCAACAGCAGCTCCTTTTCTCTTTGTTTTTATTCCATTGACACCCCCATGCCTGCCTGGCAGGCTGGCTGTCTGACTGGCTTGTGCTTGATCTTGCATCAAATAGAAAGGTTTCCTTTTTTAAACGTGGTATACACCTGTTTGGTATACACAGCCTGCAGGATTTTTCCTGGCGCCACACTGGTCAACAAACTAAGCTTTGAGATCATGGTGGATTTAAAATAAAAAGATGAATAGATGGCCTAAAATATATACATTTGAGGATAAACACAGCCTTATAGTGAATAGTGAATACACTCATAAAAATAAGATTGAACTAAAGGGACAAAAATGAATGGGCTCTAATATTAATGTGACAACACATGGCAGATGGTGGGGCTTTGAGTTGGCGAAGTGAGACTAAGTTGTACTCAGCATGATCTGGTAGTGCCAGTTTCACACCATGCCATATTTTATGGTGAACTGAAGCTGCACAGCATGCACAAATATTGTGGGAAATATTGGTCTTTAGTACTTTCACACTTAATCATCACAGATACACTTTTATTAAGAAAGGGAAATTATTGTAGACTGTCCTTTTGGGTGCCTGCATGCTGATATGTAACGGGCTACAGTGGGAGGAGAAACATAGTTTCCACCATTCCCAAGATTTTTGCTTCCTCTTGCAAACCATGCCTCAAACATCCAGTCCTATTTCAGTGGATTAACTGACTCATGTGCACAATATCAGATCTGATTCAAAAGCCATCCAAGCCTTTTTGTGAAGGATATGTTTGCCAGTTTGATTTTTATAAAATTCTTTCTATTGAGTGATGCCTAATGAGTGATGTCCACATGTCCCTTTGTCTTTGCCTTTGTCAGATGTTGCTAGTCGGAGCTTGTGCTAATTAGCTATCAAGTGCTCATTTATTAGCTGTCTGATGATTTGTACGGTTCAACAAGTGTGTCATACACTGTGAATAAGGAGTCATTCTAATCTTCAGGTCCATTCTTAGTACATGAGCAGGTGAAACATGACTGTGAGAGAAAGTTAGCACCAGCAAGTAAGGAAAGAATATGCCATTAAACAAAAACCACATGGTAATATAATGGTAAATTAGAATAGTTTACTTTCTTACAAGAAGAGTCCTCTGTAAGATATTTTTATCTACTGACTCTGGCTTACTGTTTTAGTAATCTCTTAAATTTCCTGTTGTCATTGTCTCTTACTTAACTCTACTGGGTGAAGGAGGAAGAATTTGCTATGTGGCATTACTACCTTTACAGCTGGCACATCCTTCTCCTCATGGACCACAAGGCTCTGAACATGCTTTGGCACTTTGGCATTGTGCACAGGCCCCTCCATCTGTAAAGATGAGAAGGATGCCTGCAAGAATGACCTGCAAGCTCAAGATCACCCCAGGGAGGACCAGAGCTCATTCAGATGCTCTTCACAATCTCACCAGGACACATGTACCATCAACCGCCTGCACCTGCTGTATGTCTGCAGGGGGTCAGCCGGCCACTGATGCCAACTATGACAGCTCTCCTGTAGAAGTGACGTGTGGTCCAAAACATGTGCCCACTTTAGGAGGAGAAAGTCCTGTGAGCAATGCAAAGGACAATGCAAGTCAAACACTAGGAAGCATGAACCATACATGAGAAAATAATGTCCCACTTCCAACCCTCTTTGCATCCATGCTCATGACTGCCAAGCTCATGTTTTGTTTTTCTATGAATTATTTGTCAGGAAATAAATCCATTGATCAACAGAAATAATAACAATTTTAAAATGTAAATTAGCCCGAGTTATCCTAGACCAGGGGTCGGCAACCTTTAACACCCAAAGAGCCATTTGGACCCGGTTGCCACGGAAAAGAAAACACTGGGAGCCGCACTGTCACTAAACAATGAAAAATAAATATCTGCATAAATATTTATTTTACTTGGTTAATGGGACTTCTGCTCCTGAACCTCTGCGCACAGCGTCTGCACATCGCGGCTGTACGAAGTCACTTTAACCTTTACGCAGGACTGG